>NEWO01000881.1:108628-123231 GCA_003013225.1 Phalaenopsis aphrodite
CGACAGCTTCTTACGGGCAAACCCCACACCAAAAATAGTGCCGACATACCACTGCCTTGAAGTACTCTCTTAGAGCTCTCTTAGCCCAAGTCAATGATGAGGGTAAAGAAAGCACACTATACTACTTGAGTCACCGCCTAATACCGACGGAGATAAGGTATCCACCTATTGAGAAGCATTGTCTAGCCTTAATTTTCGCCGCGCAAAAGCTTAGACATTACATGCTTTCTCATAAGATTACCCTAATTTCAAAAGTTAATCCGTTACAATATTTGATGACCCGACCAACACTTTGTACGTCTAGCAAGATGGTCGATGATTTTATTACAATTTGATATACCTTTTGTTCCCCTCTGTGCTATTAAAGACCAGATTTTAGCAGACTTTCTCGCTGCACACCCACTTCCAACTAGGTCCCCTCTTAATGATGAACTACTAGATGAGAAGGTACTGCAAATGGAATTCTCCAGTGCATAATGCTGAAAAATGTACTTTGATGGAGCTTCGTCAACCAGAAAGGACAAAGGATTATGTACAGTTATACCAGGCAAAGCAGGTATTAGATTGATCTTTATTACCAGATAAGGGTATGTTGAGGTTCTCATACCATCTGACAGAGTCATGTACCAAAAATTAAGTAGAATATGAAGTCTTAATCACCGGATTAGAGTTGGCAATCTCAATGGATATAACAGACACTGCCATCTATGGCGACTCACAACTTGTCATCCAGCAAGTCGTCAGACAATACAATATTTTGAAAGCTAGATTAACAGAATACCTTCAGTACGAGATGAAGCTGCTGAAACAGGTCCTTAGTGTAATTTTCTACCGGATTCTTAGGGGAGATAATGCCCATGCTGACGCTTTAACAAAACTTACAAGAGAATTGCCATGTCCCCTGGAGGATTCCATTGATATCACAGTACAAGGAAGACAAGTTTTGTCTCGAATCAACCTCAAAACTCTACACAAGCTTAGGAAAGAAGAAGAAACGATAATTATGATTGCGGATATCAACGAAGACTGATGCAAGCCATTAGTAGAATATTTGCATACTGGAAAGTTGTCAGAGAACAAGTCTGAAGCACATCACAATACAAAAAAGGCTGTCATACGCTCTAGTAGGTGACGTCCTCTACAGGAGGTTGTTCGACCAGATGTGGCTACAATGTTTAAGCAAAGCCGAGACACAAAATATTGTTAAAGAAGTACATGTTGGATTATGTGGTGTTCACCAGTCAGGGTCAAAGACGAAACTGAAGATCAAAAGACTCAGATATTTTTGGCCAGCAATGATGTTCGACTACAAGGATACAACCAGAAGATGTCACCATTGTCAAATGCATGGGGTGGTCTTACACCAACCTCCTAATGTACTACACCCAACCGTTGCCTCGTGGCTATTCAAGTGTTGGGGCATGGATATAACAGGTCTGATAGACCCTCTATCCTCCAAAGGACACAGATTTATACTTGCCTCTACATATTATTTCTCCAAATGGGCAGAGTCAGTACCGCAACGAGAGATTACGGCACAATACGTCCTTCAATTCTTTAAAAGCCAAATCGTTTGTCGTTTTGGAGTACCGCGAAAAATAATTTCCGACAATGGGATAGCCTTTAAAAGCACCAAAATCAACAATTTTGTCAAACAGCATATGATAGATTGGAGATACTCTACAATTTACTATCCGAGAGCAAATGGTCTAGCTGAAGCCTAAAATCAACAATTTCATCAAACAGCAGGGAATAGATTGGAGATACTCTACAATTTACTATCCTAGAGCAAATGGTCTGGCTGAAGCGTTCAATAAGATGGTGGTATAGATTTTAAAGAAAAAATTGGATGAAAACAAAAGAGATTGGCACAACAAGTTACTAGAAGCTTTGTGGGCTTATTGGAAAACGTTCAGGACTCCCACTCAGTGAACACCCTACATGCTCGTGTACGTTTTCAAGGTTGTACTACCATTAGAAGTTCAGACGTCGTCTCTCAGAGTCGGTGCTACCAACCAACTTACAATGGAAGAAACTGAACTCAGACTTGAAGAATTAGAGAGTCTTGAGGGAAAATGACTTGAAGCACAACATCACTTGGAACTTTTTCAGGCAAAGATGGTACAAGCTCATGACAAATTGGTCCGCCCAAGGACATTTAAAGTTGGTGACCTTATCCTCGTACTCAAAAGACCCATTCTTGCATGCCACAAGATAGGTGGAAAATTCGAGCCAACTTGGGAGGGATCATTTGTCGTAGAAAAGTTCTACGCAGGAGGAGACTACCAGTTAGTGGATTTCTGAGGCAAAATACCTGTGTTGTCGATCATTGGATAAAACCTGAAGAAATACTATGCAACCTGACATTGCTTGACATCGCTTGATTTGAAATTTTGAAATTTTGATTGTTCTGGGGTTATCTATTTGGCCAAACATCTATGACCAATTCCAAAATTTTATAATAAGATTAACCTCAATTTAATGAAAATTGTTGAAAGTACACACTTCAATTTTCTTCTTTTTAAACTTGATATTCTACTAAATTAAACGAAATATGCACATAAACAAATAGTTTTGTCACCAACATAAAACTAAAATTTTCTTTAATAAACTCTTTGTTTTGTTCATGCTCACACTAAGTTTCAGCTCACTAATATTTTTCCTATCGTCTACAGAGAAATGTCAGGCTAGAGGCTAATCTTCGCTTTTAAATATGGCTGGAACCTCGTACTCAACAAGGAAAGTGCGCCGCAGGGCAGCATCATAGACTTTGACACGGACTTCAGCCAAGTCGACATGGACTATGAGGGTCCTCTGATGGATGTGGTCAGTCGTCAAGAGAAAGAAGGGCTACCCTCAATGCTAAATTTTAGCACCAGAACTAGTTCCTCTCTAGAGGGGAAAAATGTAATGGTACAACAAGACCCGATGGAGGGGACCAATTGCCTACCGTCCATGATAGATATGCCTACCGGAGGCCTATTCGCTGCTGATAATGAAAGACTTCCAGATGCACCACTACGGAGGACTCAACACACAAATGCTAGCCGCTGAAAACATAGGGTTTTCCTATGCGAGGAGAGGAGACGCCAGAAAGAGGCAGATAACTTGCTCAATCCTATCCTTGAAGGGGATATCTATGATCCCGGCATGAGAGAGACCTCTTCCAGCCTGCCTGCTACAGACAATGAGTCAGAATTTGTTATAGAATTGGAAATACCGCCAGGTTCAGATGTTCTTTGTACAAGTTGCCCGACCTGCAATGTCAAAATACCGGCATGTATGACAGACACAGGGGCATTTGTGCAGTGCCCGGACTGCAATGTCCTCCCCCTTGAGCGCTACAGTACTTTATAGGAATACGTATCCTTTGATGATGGATTTCAGACCGTTGATTACCCAATGGATGCAAAACCATATGTTCCATTGGGTACAAAGCCATATATCCTGTTGGACGTAGAGTCATACATTTTGCTGTAGAAAGAGATAGCACCAGCCTTGATTCCCGTCAACGTTGAAATGAGGGAACATCCCCGGCAGCCACCGATCATCAGTACCGCAAAATACTACAAGATGAGCAAGGTAAGCAAAAGGGACTTTGAATTCTATAAAAAAGTGCAAGGAAGGTTCATCAACATATTAGAAGGATTGGAGCTATACACCAAGGTCTTCTCCGAGAGCAATGAACGAAATATTCTCAACTGCATTTTTGATTTGAGAGACAGAGGTCGAGCAGGCCTGATAATGGAAAGAACCTATTCCAAGCTAAGAAAGTGGATGCGAGGAAAGGGAAGGATCCTTATACAGTGCAACTGCTGTTAAGATCACTATACAGTGCAACTTCACCAACGATAGACAAGGAAATCCTTCTGGGAATCTGAGTCACGATCATATGGACCCAATACCTCCTTTGATAAAATGGATGATTAAAAGAATGGTCCAATGGAGCATACTTCCAGCTGATTATATGTCTAACAGTTGTATTATTAACATATATGATGAAGGAGACTGCATACCTACGCACATTGACCATCATGACTTTGTGAGGTCTTTCTACACGGTCTCATTCCTGAGAAAGAGCAACATCGTGTTTAGAAAAAAATAGATGTTATCAGCCCTGGTGAATTCAGAGGGCCCGTGGAAATTCTGCTACCTGTTGGTTCAGTAATAGTTCTTAAAGGAAACGGAGCAGACGTCGTCAAACAATGCATTCCAGGGGTGTGACACCACAGGGTGTCCGTGACTTTCTGGAAAATTGGTGAAAACAGAATGCCATGCGGATTCCGACCAGACCCAGAGCTGGAAGAACTACTATCATACTAGCTATGAGAGGGTTGCACCTCTAAGCCCATGCAAAGGGAACTCTTATCCTGAAGTGTGTCTTAGAAGTTTAGCTCGATCAGGAGCTTGCCTCACTAGAGATAGAGGCTCAGAGGATTCCTTTTTACTGCATCTCGTTACAGGTGATATGATATATATAGTAGACATGCTCAGCCTATGATATGTACTTGGCATGAAATATTTTTGGATGTACTTTGATGCAGTCAGCATAATTGTACTTTTTGTGGCTTTGGCCTACACTCAATCTGTAACATTTATTGCAGTATATTAATGAAATCTCTTTCAGAATTCTATCAATTTGTTCAATTTCCCTTTTTGGTGCGATCAATAAAAGCCACAAACCTTACGTTGGTTTGAGATTACAATGAATAAAGAACAAAACAATAAAAAACTTAAAAATAAAATTCAAATAAAACACTCTTTTGAAAATTAATCAACCCACAAAAATTAAATTTTGGAAAACATATTTTGACAACAAGAAAAAAAAATAAACCTGTTGAGTTAAATCAATAAAAGCCTCCCTCCTTTCGAGGTCTGTCTCTAACATCTGACTCTCTCTTGAGATTGATCCTTAACTTTCAATTGTCATTTTAGAATCAGTCCTTAACTTCTTATTCCCTCCTTTCGAGGCCAGTCCCTAACTTCTGACTCTCTTTTGAGATTGATCATTAACTTTCAATTCTCATTTTTTGAGTCAATCCTTAACTTCTGATTCCCACTAACTTCCGNACCGACAACTTCCAATTTAGGGACTGCAGCTTCTGGCGACTCCGCTGGGAATGGTTTCTCTCTCCATTTAAATTAGGGAATATTTTCTTCGTACATCGATAATTTTTTCATGTCCCTCATGAGCCAAATTACCCTTCTTTCGTTGACATACTTCACCCATTTCTTTCTTGGGTATGTACAGTCAACACTTTCGGACTTCAGGACCGTCTATTCAATCACCTTTGAACAAAAAAGTTCATGAATTCATCAGGACTTCTTTCTTTTGTGTGGGGTTGGACCTCCAATAGATGTATTGGTGGACTAGTTCCTCCGGGGCATTATGCGTTGTGAAGTTGGTCCCACACTGGGTCCTGAACATTACTTTCCTCTTCATGTCCTTTCGAGTTTGGTTTGCTACTCTGCAAATTAAATTGAATTGTGTCATGCTGCATTTGCTCTTTAACCTTCACTATTTAATTAATTAAATCCTTCTACTTTCAACTATTTTTACTAAACCTTAAAACCTTTACAAGCTAAAATTAAATAAAGACAGCTCAGTCTACAGATCAAGCTTTGTTAATTTTTAGTGTTCGCACGGTGTTGGCCAAATAACTTACTCCAAAACTTTTTTTAAGTTGTTGCAATGGCATTTCTAATGCTCACTTTCTCTTGTGACTTGCCAACTAGCCCCAATTCTCTTAATGTCGCTCCCACCATCAAGTTTGAAACTGGATTCGATGAGCTTGAAGTTGTGCTCTAAAAAGCTCCGTTCATCATAATGAAAGTTGTCACTTAAGAAATTCAGGAGCCTTCCATTGAATTTAACATGAACTGTCCCCAGGATTTCCCTTCTAGAAAAAAGGAGAAAATTGATGCTGCCTCAACACCTGTTAAGTCTGGCATCCCCTTTCCTACCAAAAGAAAGGAGGTTATGATTGTGGAAGATACAACTCAAGGATTTACCATTCTACTTTTGGTATTTGAAATTGGATCAAGTTCAAAGTCTGAGCCATTAACTCGATCTTAAAGAAGAAACAACAGCTGAAGGGCTCGGAAGGTCGCTAAAGTCCAAATTTTAGAAAAGGCATCTATTGATGAGTTTCCTCAAGAGGAAGAACTTGGAGTACCTGAGGCCTTTCTGCTCCTACGAGGGAGTAGGTTTCACTCGTTAATGAACTCTAATTAATATGAAAGTATTCAGAAGATCGTTGCTACCTTACCATCATTTCATGGTCATATTGAGGAGAGGGAGAGCTCACTCCTATCACTAAAGTTTGTATAGTTTTTCAGAGATTGGCCGCTAAAAAAGGATGTTCAGTGGTTGAACTACTTAAATGAGTGTGATGTGCGGTGTCCTTTCAATTGAAAAAAGAGATTTTGAGGGATGTTAGATATGTTCGACAGTCTCAAAAATCAACTGAAATTTTGTCAACCTGTATTCCTGTCAGATTCTATCTAGCGAGTCAAGTTGATACTACTGTTACTACCATAGATTTTGTTCCCATCATTACTCCAGAGTCTACAGGACGTCAACCAGTCAAGTCACGTCTGATTCTGAGGGTTCCACCAGTTGTTGCTTGTAAGAGCACCTCAAAGAAGGAGAAGACAAAGAAGTCACCTGATACTGTGTACGGTCTTCACTGCGGGGAGTATTCCTCTCTTCGGCATACCGATGCCTCCGTTGAGACACACCATCTCAAGACATCACCTCCAAAGAAGAAGATATGGGTACCCAAGTTTGTCATACCAATACAGTTCAATGACCCCGTTGGGCAAAAATGTGGAATGAAGCAAATGTCTGAAGTATCAGACATCATCGCAGCTATTGCTACCAAGTTTAATAAACAAGTGGAGGATACCCAGGAAAACCCTAAGATGATCCAAGAAGAAGTAATTGAAGAGAAAGTTGAAAAGCTCAAGATTGAGATTTCCAAGCTATCCAAAGATTTTGATTTCAATGATTATCTCAATGAAGATTTCATGGATATTCATGTCATCAAGACTAGAGCTACCACATTTGCACACGATGCTCATCCTCACGTTGAAGGGAACAAAGCGGATGATTTGTGTAGGGCTATTTTCTTAAGAGATGAGCAAATCAGCCAAATGGAAAAGAGAATGGGGGAGATGGCTCCCACCATGGCCATCATGGCTACAGTTCATGGACATTCTCAGTCACAACAGGTAGCTTCTCCAAGAGTTAACCATTAAGAAATAGTTCATATTACCAATGAAAGGAGAGAAGTTGTCTCCGCCAATGGAGAAGATCAACAAAAGAAGGATTCCTCTCCAAGTACCATATTGGAGAAAGATATTAAACAACTGGTCAAACAACAAGTTCGAGAGGCATAAGCCAAATCTAAGGGTGGTGCATTGATTTTAAGGGGTAGACCTTACTAAGAGAAATTTAATGTCGTACCATACGTTGAGGTTTGTGTCACTAAACTTTAAGACATTCGATGGGACTGAAAATCCCAGGCGACATATAACACAGTTTCAAGCCAGTTATTGCAACATCGGAGGCAATGAAGCTTTTCTCTTCCGACAGTTTTCAACATCCTATCAGGAATTACATTTGATTAGTATGTTAAGCTACCTAATAGATCAGTAAAGATGTTTACAGAGTTAGAACAATTTTTTGTGAAAAGATTTACTGGGGCACAACACCATGTGTCTATTGGAGATCTCGTAGTGGAAAGATAGAGGCCTAATGAGACCTTGGTGGATTACATCTTGAGGTGGAGAAACCTTAGAATGAAATGAACCTCAACTACAGGAACAACATGTGATTGAGATTCTACTCAAAAGCATCCATGGGTTAGTGGCTTTCATGCTTAAGTGATAAACCGTCAAGTCCTTCTAGAAGTTGTTAACCAAAGCCAACAGTTTACAAGAAGAAGTTAAGCACATGGACTCCCAAGAGAAGTCATAAAAGACCGGGACAACCAGAATATTTGAGAATAAGTCTGAGACAGTGGAAATGGTTGATAAAGGAAAACAATTGAAAAAAAGATACAGGTAGAGCATTCTCACATAAGTTCACAACAATCATCACAGCATACTCAGCAGCAACAAATACAACCATATGGCCATTCTAGCCAACAATCACACCAGGGAGGGCCGCACCAAGTAGAGGGTAGAATGGGTCTGACTCTTTAAGAATGAAATAAAAGGGTGTACTCTGTTAAAGATGTGGCAGTGCCAAAGATGTTTAGAAACTTAATGAAGAAACCTGATTTCAGATTATCAGAACCAAAGAGGCAGGAAGAAGTTGATAAGAAGGGGTATCCTAATTTCTACCCCTAACATAGGATGTTGGGACACACAATAGATGGTTGTTTCATCTTCAAGAATTGGCTCGAGAGGAACTTAAAAGAAGGAACTATAACGATCCCGAAGGAATATTTGAAAGAGCCTAACAAAGGTTCTATAAATATGATTTCGGCCAAGCCAATCACTTTGATAGATCCATATTCAAAAAAGGATGGATTGGGTATATGGAAGACAAATATGATCATGTAGAACAATATCTCCAGAGGAGAGTGACCACAGTGCGACTTATTATGAGTCATTAGTGAAAATATTGAAGGTGTGATCTTTCAATTGAGTTTCCTACTTGCCCTCGATTTTCTCCATATGATCGTCGTAAGTCGATGGATGAGGACATTCCTGATGATGATGAGGAGGAGGATCACTAGATAAATTTTACTTTTCTGTTATAGATCTTACAAGTAGAATTTCTTTATTTTGTCACTTCTTGTATATAACTATGTGAGATTGTTGCAGTGGCACTTTTTATCTTATTGCATAAATGTACTTTTGCTCTAGGTTAGTTTATATTGCCTATGTGTTAGAGTAGTCTTTTATGTTGCACTTTCTATGATATACTTGTTGATTTTTAAATGCACTGCTACTCAACACCTATTACTACTTGTACCTGTACTGTTCACATTCTTAGTACACTGTTAAAATTGATAAAATTTTCTCTCTCCATACTTGCTTTATACTTTAATGTTTAACACTATTTAAAAATTTAAATTTGGGGGAGGGAGAAAAACTTTTTTTTAAAAAAACTAAACTTTATTTATCCTTAATAAACTATATATTTTTAAAATTATTTTAACAAAACCTGTGGCATGTGATGTTAACTTTAGATAATTATATTTTTGATTTTCTAAATGTAATAATAAGCTTAAGTAAAAGTTTTTAATAATAAATGATAACTCTAATAGTTAAGATATTTAGTATAAAAGTACAGGAATATGCTTTTACTTTTCAGAGTAAGAAAAATTGTACTTTTGAAACATTAAGGATTTTAGAGCTACACTCTTAAAAAGAATTCGAGACTCTATGAAAAATTATTATTGCACTAATACACATTTTTAATTAAAAAAATGTGAGAAGTTTTAACAATAGGAAGAGATAGCGAAGTTTAAAATATTAAATACTATCCAGATGTAGTAATCCTCATATGAAAAAGAAAAGATTGAAAATTATTGTGAAAGAAAAAGAAAAAGAGAAATAAAAAAAGAAAAAGCAAAAATGACAAAAAAAACATGCGTGGAGAAGCTTAAGGAGATGTTAAATTAAAAATTAACTTCACTTGAATTTTCTTAAAGGAAAAAAACTTATTTACACTTTTGAACTTTTAAAAGTATTATCTCTTTACTAGTAGAGTTCTCCTATAAATCTTTTCTTGTAATTCTTCTAAATTTCCTTTGTGTGACAAATTATAGTTATTTTTGAAATGAATAGAAAATTAGAATTCTTAACTTAATTAGTGATTATCCTTATTTTTTAGTTTTAACCTGAATTATTGAAAATTTTTCTTAAAATTTTTACGATCACATTTATGGGGAAAAACTATAAGATTCTTTAAGTAAAACTCATTACCATAATTTATTATATTTACTTTACATAGCATAAATGTTACTTGAGGACAAGTAACATTTACTTTTGGGGGAATTGACACGACTTAAAATTACCTATTTTTTATGTGTATTTCATGTTTATTTTTTATGATATTGCGTTTTGATGAAATGTATTTTATGTATTTTTTATTTCAGGTGCAAGAAATAGAGTTTAAAAGAAAAAAAAAAGCAAAAATGGAGCAAAAATGGGTTAAATGAATCCAAAAGACATATAAGGTATCCTGACACCAGGATCTGACGCTTAGACACCAGAGAGCTCTATGGTTGGCGTGTAGGTGCCATAAATGGTTTTGCCAAAATTCAATGAATTTGGACGAATTTCGAAAATACGCCTTAAGTGACCCTTTGTTATTTTAAGAGTTATATATATATATACATANTTCCCTTCTTTCAAGGTCGGTACATAAATTCTGACTCTTCTTTTGGAATCGATACCCAAATTTCAATTCCCACCCCGGGGTCAACACTTACATACTGGTTCCCGTCCTCTATAAATACCTGAAGCTTGATAACTCAAACCCACTCTCCAATCCGCAGCGAGAGTTCCTACTTCATGACTTTGATCAAATATTCACTTGCTAATTCTGCAGCAGAAACAAATAACACACACAATTCTATACCCCTTTCTAAGTTTATTGACTTAGAAGTCTGTGTTGGTTTTGTTGATCTCGTTGGTCAATGCCAATACATGTGGTGTGCTTTGCTCAGCAGACCGCTCCTTTTGGGGGTTCATTTGTTGACCTCACTTTTGGTTGAGGTTTAGTTTTTCCTAATTAGTAGCCTAACGTCTAAACGTAGGACTTTCTAGTTGACTATTCTTAGTAAACTAGAAAATAAACCCCCTCGTCATTAAAAATTCTAGCCTCTTATTTACTCAACTTGAAGCTCTAATTATTGGTCCTAACCTCTAACACTTAGTAGGTGCATTTTGGGGGAGCTCAAGGAGAGTTACCATAGAACTATTTGACCTTAGGGTTAACTTTGGGTGTTGGTCTAAGGCTAAGGCACTCACTTACACTCACTATCACTCACAATCACTCACAACCTAAACCCAAATTTTCCTAACTTTGATCCCTTGATCCTTTGGGAGACTCATATAGATGACCCCCAAAACCCACTAGGCCTAGTCTAGGATTTAGCTAAGACTAGTACATAGAGGACCCAAATGAGGATTTCATTGGTCCATTGCTCATCTATGGTGATTAGCTTCCCAATTCTACCCAAAATATTCAACTTGGCATTTTGCCCCAAAATCCCCAAATTACCTAGATATCCCAAATTTTGTCAAAATCCTCAAATTAATCCCAAACATCCAAATTACTAAAAAAATGCCAAATTTACCAAAATACCCCCAAAATTACAAAAATGCCCATGACACCCCAAACTTTCCCAAAACCTCCAAAATCACTCCAAATGTTTTCAAAACCCTTTTTGACACCTCAATTTGACCCAATTTGACCAATTTGATCATTTTTACCAAAACCCCCAAATTGCTTTTAAAAGGCCCAATTTCCCCAAATTTACCTCCAATGTCCAACAATTTGGTCCCAGTTTCCCCCAATTTAAATCCTAAACTCAAATTCACCTTCCTTATGACCAATTTAAACCAAATCCAAGCTAAATTTACCCATTCTTTGAGCCCAATTTTAATTTAGGTCAAACCCCCAATTTTGGTCTTATGGCCTAATCTTACCAAATTGAACCCCATGGCCTACTCCATTGACCTCAATTTGAATCCTAAACCATTCATAACATTTCTACACATCAAGCTTCACCTTCAATTGGCCTTGGTGAGGTCTCAATTTCATTTAATTTCAACCCAAATCTAAAAATCCCCAAATTTTCCCAAATTGGCCATATCTCCAAATTTCACCAAATTGAATATCCTAACCCCAAAATTGGCACCCAATTTATGTTAAAAACTCTTCATGAAATTCATTTTGACCATTTTAAAAAATCAATTTGGTCTTATCCCAAGCCTAGCCCAATCTAGACCTAAGTCTAGCCCAACATGCACAAAGTGGCCAAAATTCTAAAATCCTTCAAATTGAACCCCCAATTGAACTCAAAATCATTTTAATCCTTCACCAAAAATCTTCATTACAATCATCTACACAATGTTGATCAATCATTTGTGCTAATTTACATGGCTAGACTAACCTAAACTAAACATCTAGCCATTTTGACCCACATGAACCCAAGCACCAAAATTGGCCTAGCCACCTTAAAGCCACCAACGTTATGACTCCAAAGCACTAAGCTCCACCTAAGGACTAGGCTAAACCACCCTAAATTCACCAAAGGATGTTATGGACCAATGGATCCCCAAATTAAGGGATTCATTTTCTTTTTTAGGCCTTAACCACAAAATCTCCACCATCATTGATGGCTATAGGGAGTTAATCATCATTAGCAATCCCCTGACCTTCCTAAGCCAAGAGGTGACAACTCCCTAGCCAGCCAGCCAACCACCTTGGTGGCCAAAAAATGGCCAAAATGAGAGCCAACACCCTGAAATTAAACCCAATCTTAAACATAGGGGCTAGCTCACTAAAATCAAACCTTAGAGCTTTTTAGTCCACCACCTAGGCAGACATTTGCACCCATGACCAGGCTCTGAGCTCCCCTCTCCGACCATGGCTATAAAATGGCCCCTTCATGGCCAAGAGAGAAGTTTTGAAATTTTCTCAAGGAGACTCCTCTAAATTTCTCCCATTGCCTCCTTGAGACCTCCTAAGTGCAACTCAACCACTTCCTTGCCCTAATTCCCCTTGTCGGAGTTCAATTTTTAAGCTCAAATCCTTGTCAGAGATAGGAGAGAACTCTCCACACCTCAATAGTGCATAAAAATTAAATTAAACTCACCCACACATTCACCACAGTGAAAGAAGACAGTGCCCCATCAAACCCCCCTCACAGAGAGCCTCTACACTATACTTTGGTCAACACCCAAATTTGGCCTTAATTGAATTTGGGTCTAGACCGTTCACCATGACTAGAGGCTCGATCCCTAGCCTCCTTGGACCTCAACGAATGTGTCGAGCACTTCTGATTGAAGCTTCGCTTCTCAGAGCAAAGGAATTGAACTCCCCCTCTTCCTGAGCCTATTTTCATTCTCCATATGATTAGAGTTGATTTAATGGCATGTTTACCGTACGGATGTGTTTGTCTCACTTAAACGAGTCCATAGAATCAAACCTAAAAATATTTGGTTGAGTCTAGAGGGAAATCTTAAGGTTTTTGTGTGAACGGTTCTCGGGTTAGCCTATTTGCGGATAATGACCCACAACTGTTGGATTGCGCGTATATCAAATGGAGGGCTCTGATTGCACTGGATGGGAGTGTGGTCCATAATACACGGGCTGACTCAGATGGCAGTGCCAAACCAGAAGACACCACATGAAGCTTTGGCGACGCTGAGGATGATGTGGCGTTGCGCTGGATAAGTAGAAAAATAGGACTTATTTTATTTGTTTAATGGCCAGAACTTCAAAAATTCATATCTTAGTGTAGAAAAATCACAAAAATAAAATAAAAATATCTTAGTGTTTAGTGAATAGAGGAGAAAAATATGAAAATGGTTTGAAGTTTATTTGATAAATATTTTGTTTATAATTAATTAAATACTGATTTAAGTATTTTAACTCTCCGTGCATGTAGACATTTCATCATGACTTGAGATTTTGGCATGTTGTTGCCTCTATCATGGGGGATATTCTCTGATTTTTTCAAATTCAGAGAAGACCTCTAGATAGAGATCCATATTTTTCAAGTTTGTGTTTATTATTTACATAAATTAATTATAATAATTTGCATATTGCTTAAAAAAATCCAAGAAAATTTCGGAAGGTTTATTATGACCAGAGAACGCTTTGAAAATTTTTTCATGAGTTAAGTCATTAAGAACACACCTATTTTACACAAAACCCTAAAACAAAAGGAAATATAATTTTAAAAAAATAAAACATCTAAATGACTTGATTTTAATTCCACTCTGATATAAGATTCAGAAAACTTCCCATGAAATTTTCAAAATATTTGGAGCTCATTTGATAACTTAACTTGATTTTCTAAGTTAAATGACATTTTTGACACTAAAAATGATTTTTAGTAATTAAATTATAACTCAAAAAATCATAAGAATTTGTTTTGGGAGTTCTCTATAATCATAGAATTTTTTTAAAAATAAAATTATAAATAAAAAAAAACTTCATTTTTAAGCCTATTTTGAATATTTAAGTAATTAAAAATTAATAAAAGTCACAAAATTGATAAAATTCTTAGAAATGTTATAAATTGATTCTTAAGCACTTAGGAATAATTGGAATATTTTTTTCTTATTTTCTAAGTGAAGATATTAAATTTTAAAGCTTAAAATAATTTTTAAAGGCTAAAAAAAGAATTTTTTTTAATCTTTCACTTAAAAAATTCTAATAATTCAAAGAAAAATTAGAAAATGTAATTTCTTTTTCTTTTGGGTTCATTTACCTTAGAGAGATTTAATAAAAATACAGAACTTAATTATCCACATTAAAATATTTTATAATTAATTACTGCTCCAGAAATTAAAATATTTTTAATAATTCAAATAGAACTCAAAAAATCATAAAATTTTGCCAAAGT
>NEWO01000881.1:123421-140473 GCA_003013225.1 Phalaenopsis aphrodite
CATGAAAATAAATATATAAATTAAATTTAAATTTGAAAAATCACATTTTCTCCTCTGACGTCTTAATTGACCCATGAGTAAGGTGGGATGAAAATTCCAAAGTCATTTGAATTAAATTTGATGAATTGTGAAGTGATAGAGCCTTGGTGGCAAAAGTGTAATTTTTGAAATTTGGCCTTAATTAAAACTTAGGCTTATCTCAAGAAAGGGAAATGGGCAATCTTTGATCCTAATTAACATATTTGGATGATTGAAACATAAGGGATTAATTGGTAGAAATCAATCTCACTTTTTCCAATTAAAGGATAAATTTGAAATTTGCTAGATTATTAAAATTTAGAATACCAAATTGAATGATCCTAGACTTAGGGGTATAGTTTTGGGTGTTAAAAACTCACTAATTTAATACCCCTATCTGGTGTTCAAGTGACGTTTAAATATTTTGATAATGAATTATTTTCATTTAAAATTTAATCTCTTTCAAAATGACTAGACATCCATCATGATCTTAAGGGCTTATGCTAAATCAAATTTGGTTAAATGAATTTTAGAAAAGTGAATAAAAATTGAACACCTTTGAAACACTACAAGCCCAAGTTAAAACCAAAAGTGGCTAAGTGTCTTAATAACACTAACTTGCCCTTTTAAGGGTCTTCACCTATATAATTCTCAAATTGAATGATAAATGATAATTACCCTGCTCTTACACTAGAAATATTTACAAGATGGATTATTAAGCAACATAATAATTTTAAATGAGCTCGAGACTTTTCACCAAGGCCAATTTATGGTTTACTTTAATGTATAAGAATGTTATCAAGATTTTGAAACAGTAATTTGGGCCAATTGACTAGGCTATGGGTTCAATTTGGTGAGATTAGGTAATGTGGCCAAGATTGAGGCTTTAACTTAACTCAAAATTGGGCTCAAATCATGGGCTAATTAAGCTTGTATTTGGTTTAATTTGGTCATATCAAAAGTTAATTTGAGTTTAGAATTGAAATTGAGGTTAATTGAGGTCAAATTGATGGACATTTGAGTTGGATTTGGGGAAATTTGGGTCTTCAAAGGGCAATTTGGGGATTTTGGTTAAAGATGGTCAAATTGGATAAATTCGGTCATGTGGTAGTTTAGAGAAATGAAATTGGAAATATTTGGAATTTATTAGGATTTTCTAAAATTTTTTGGAATTTTTGGGATTTTTAGCTATTAAGGGGTATTTTGGTAATTTGGGGGTGTTTTAGGGGTAAAAGCCCAAGATGAGTATTTTGGTAGATTTGTGGTGCCAATCATCACCAATAAGCCATGGAACAATGGAAACCCATTTTTGGGTCCTCCACATAGTGGTCTTAGCTAAACCATAGTCCTAGGGCTGGTAGGTTTAGGGGACCATCTACATGAGTATCCCAAAAGATCCAGGGATCTAGGCTAGAAATTTGAGTTCAGGGTTGTGAGTGATTGTGAGTGTAGATGAGTGTAGATGAGTGTAGTGAGTCTAGTGAGTGCCTTAGCTCCAGACCAACACCCAGGGTTAACCTTAAGGTCCATCATTCCTAAGGGTTACACGTCTTGAGTTTCCCCCATAGTGACCCCACCTACTAAGTATTTAGAGGTTGAGATCAACATGTGACACTTCAAGTTGAGTAAATAAGAGGGTATAATTTTAAATGCTGAGGGTTCTATGTCTATTTTTCCAAGAATAGTCAATAGGAAAATCATATGGCTATACCTTAGGCTACTAAAGAGAAAAAACTAAACCTCAACCAAAAGTGAGTCAACATATANAATATGTATGCTCCTATTTGTCACAATATTTCATTTTCATCTTTAATCATTTGATTCCTACACTGATTTACAATCTCTTTGCAAGGGGAAAGACTTTTTATTATAATCGTACTTATTTAGACATCTTTAATATAGAGACATTGCATTTACTTTCAGTTTAAATTAGAAATAGCCACTTTAGTTACACTCTTTTACAAACAGTTTGATATTATTCTCCTGAGAATTTAGTTTACAGTTTAAGTATAAATACTTTTAAGTTAGCATATTAAATTCCTTTTTCCACATGGGTTCGATATTAGGGTTTTTAAAAAAAACTCTATATTACTTAAAACGATACGTATACTTGCGCAGTACCCATAGTATGTAACTATTAATTAATTTAATCACACATTTATTTTGCACACTAGTCGCTGAATTTAAATTGGGTCAACATTTTGTTCATCTTTTCGGACTTAAATAGTTACGTATTTGCAGGTTGGGTCAGTATGCTATATCACATAAGTTATTTCAGGGCTATTGAAGTGATACTACAGATGTTATTTTGGAGTTTGCAGTTTTGTTTTAATATTTTTTTAGACGAACCTGATATAATACATATGACGGTATATTACTAAGAGTCCACAAGTATTGCTATGTTCGGATTTTGATAGAAAAAGAGTTCACTTTAGGGCGAAAAATTTGAATTGATGTCTGAATGAATTTTTCATTTAGACTCCATGCATGATATATTCACAGAATTTTGAGCAATGGGCCATGACTTTTTACCCGAGGCGGCAAATCGCTTTGTACAGTAAATTTGTTCTACCTTGTGCGGTGGAGCATCGGAGTTTCTCATCACTGTCGAAAACATGTTTCTGCAATCGTTTTTCTCCGTATAATAACTCTGATTTACAGCGCTGCAGGAGAAGAAGACAAATCCAGAAAGAGGGGAACTGATCTTGCACCCCAAGCTCTTCGGATTTCTCCACCCGCTTCCAGTTTTCCGCTTATTTTCTCACTCCTATTATCAGCTGTCGGTTCCTAGGTATCCGCTTCTATCCATCCTTCTATTTCTCCTTGCTAAGTTCTATTGCCGAGGTTAATTTTGAATAAGGTTGACTTTCTGTCATTGTTGATTTGGATGTTAGCGGTATGGGATTCTCTTTTTTCTGCAAGAGTGAACGGCGGACAGTTGCAAGCGATGTTAGACTTTAATATTTGCGTGTCAATTGCATTGCATAAGTGCATGACGCGCTCTTTTCGTGGTAAAAAAAATACTTTGTTTGCTTCTCTCTGATATATTGACTGCTTCTGCTTTCGAGATTGCTTCTCAAGACGGCGGCTTCAATTAGTTTTAGTGTTTTCATGATAATTGTCACATGATACATTTTACTAAGTTCTCTCTGCTCTTTTATTTTTTAATTTATTTGGATGAAGAATGAAAGGAATTATGAAGTTAGCTGTTTTTTCTTAACTGTGAAAGAAAAAGGAAGGAAATAAAATATAGAAATGTTTTGGAGGTGTAATGTACAAATCAAAGCATGGGGATTTTGTTTTTTCTTATTAAACCCCTGTATAGGGGAATTTTATTCTATCAAATAAAAATTACAACAAATGGCAAGTGGAACCTACTAATACCCCATACAACTCACGCAAAAAATAAAAAACTTAAGCTTCCTCTCCTAAAAAATAAAAATACAACTCACCCCTCCAAAGTACCCAAAAAAGACAAAAAACTACAACAAATCATCATAAACTAGTTTATTAAGTAACAAATTGACATGTTTAAAAATAACAGCAGTTGTAAGGTAACTTCCAAATTTCGCAGCCCAATTCACAACCTTATTACCTCCTCTTTTGGTGTTAGTCCAGGTTATAGATAAATCCTTAGTCATCTTTGCAATCTTTTTCATCTGGATGTTTATACTCCAATGGCGCTCTTCCTTTAACCTGCAATACTTCCAAAGCAAAAAAGAATCCATTTCTAGATTTATATATTTCCACCCATAGTTATTAGCAATCATTAGACCAAAAACCAAAGCATCAGCTTCAACACTTAATGCAGAGCTAGGAACCAAAGGGGATGCAAACCAGCAGATAACCATACCGAAAAAATCTCTACATACACCTCCAATTCCAGCTCTAGATGGTTTCCAACTACCATCAATATTTATTTTTATATAAGATGCATGAGGTTTGTTTCAAACAACAGGTAAATTATGCTTAATTGAACGCACATAATTAATTTTGAACCATTCAAACACCTCAATTTTGCTACAGTTCTTACTTTTAAAGCCATAAAAAGCATGGGGCTTTTGTTGTTCCTATTTGTGAGGTGCAAAGAGCGACGTAAACAATTGTAGGACCCAAAATAATCTGTGATGATACTAGAACCTTACTTGAATGCTTAATGAGAAAGAAGAACAATGATTGGATAGAGAAAATTGAATTTGAAGTTGTGGAATTTCCCTAAATCGGTTTGAATACTAATGGTTGCTTAATTCTCATTCTTCGGGCTCTACTTTCTACCCGCTATTTATAGATTTGGATCAATATTTTGGTGCTATTGAAACTGTTACATATTGAAATATATAAATAAGAAAAATATGTAACAAGGCTCAATATTTTCTTTTTGCAAAATTCATGAGAGGTGTAGGTTAATTGCATTAAAGTAGCTAATAACCAGATTGAAGTCCTCTACAAATGACACATCATTTTATTTGTTGATGCTGCGTATCTTTTTTTATGAAGTCACCAGCATAACTAGTGGAAGTTGTTGATTGATGAATGAACTCGTTGACTTTCTTAAATGAATGTTATTGATTAGTATTGCTAGGTATGCTTTGAATAGTCTTTGTTATAAGTTTTTGACAAGTTAACTATGATTTTGGCAAGTTTGTAAAAGCTTTACCTAGTTCAATATGGCTCTGACAGGTTCGTGCAAGTTTAACATTTTTATTGTTCTAACTTGGCTAAATTATCTTGAATCAGGCCAACTTGGGTTGAATCGAGTTCTTATGATATTTTGATGTTCAACAAGATTGTTTATTGAAGTAAAACAGAATGAAAATGTTTTGAATTATCTTCAATTAACATAGCCAGGATAGATTAGTTCTGTTAGGCACATTAAAAAGCTTAATTGGGCACCTTTAGCTTACTGGGCTATTTGGCTTGCAGTGTTTTGAGTGTATTATGTTCTAAATGAAAAGGTTTTAGAAATTTAGGTATTTGGTTAGTTGAAAAATAAATTAAAGGAAAATATTTAGGATTTTGAAACTCAGTTCTTTCGTTCATTTTTGTTGTATTTCAAAGTTTCCCCCTTTTGTGCTATTTCAAAATATCACATAACCTATTTGTTGTGTTAAACCCTTCACTCTCGCCAGTGATTCCTCACACTTGTTTACAATCCCTTGCGCGGATCTTGCCGGTGACCCTGAATGACTTTGCGCTTGTGAACCCTTTTGATTTTGCACTTGTTGGTGACTACACTCATGTCCGCACTTGTTAACCCTCATGCTCGCAAACCGCATTGTGATTGATATTGCCTTTAAACCCTACTGGAGACCGTACATGCTTGTCTATATAACCAACTTAGTAGAAATTTGTTACATTTCAGATCTATAATTTGCTCTAACACATAAAACATTTGTTATACTTGCAATAAGAGAAATACAAGAAAATTACTCTTAACTTTATTTTACAAGGTACCAAATACCACAGTATTTTAGATACAAGAACTTTACTTTACGCTATATTTTGAATACATCTGCTTCTCAAATGCTTATGTATAAACAACTTATTAAAGAAGAGTAGGCTCAGCGGGAGTATGCCATTTTATGATAATTTTTAATTAAAAATGGAATTTAGTGGAAAATATAAAAAGAATGCTTTTAATCTTGCAAGAAAAGTTAAATTTAATATATGATTGAGTGCGTCACCCAATTTAATATCCAGTTACATGATGTAGAGAACCTCTGGTTCAGCCCTCTTTTTTTCTTTCCTTATCCACTTGTGTAAATTTTAGCTATTTGTGACAGTGTGAGCTACTCTACTTTTTGATAGTAATTGCATGCTAATAACTGCAGTATATAAAGTGGACATGATGCAAGTGGAGCAACAAATCAGATTAAACCATGAGAAGGAAATGGCATATTTAACATATATTATTGGACTTCTTGCTAGTGGCAGATGAGCAAGCTAAGGAAGGGTAAAAGTGGAACAGTTAAAACATTTTCGAAAATGAAAGTCCAGAAATTTACTTAGCCGATATCTTTCGGGTGCTTCAATTTGCATATGTGATGGTTAATAAAGTAGATCGAGCTTAAATCATTTTCTTACATTTGCATGCAAATTTCAAACAACAAAACGAAGCATGTTGTGGTGTCATTTTTCCATCTCCATCATGATGAGGTGCTGGAGTTGTGTTCATCAGAACTTTGAACTGTACTATCGGGCAATATCCCAAAAATTAATCTATATGTTTTGTTGCATATTAATGCATTTTAAAAAATCCTACGCCTTCAGAAACTATAGAAAAACTTTGAAGGCTGGAAATCCATGTGGGATGACATTTGCTGTACCATTTATCCCCTTCCTAATCGTAGAGGGTGACAAGTTGGAATTTTAAACTTAGAACTGATATGAATTTAATTTTATTACATGATAGCTTGGTTAACGTTCTTTAAAACTGAAATCTTGGTTTTTTGTAGGTGTTCATGATTTTACAATATTATAAATTTCAGTACGTATGCATTCTTTAGTATAGTTAGAAAATGATCAATTTTTTTCTTGATTTTGTCCACGTTTTAATAATAGGGCCTAACTTAGCTTATTTCTAGACATGACTTTAGCTGGTTAATGAATGATCTTGAATTTCTGAGACTTGCGAGGTTATGTAAATAAACAGCTTTGTAAATATCAATTTCTCCTTTTCTTCTATGAAGCTCATGTAATTTAGTTCATAAGCAACTTATTAGGTGAACATCAACTTCAGCAGAAATGGTAACTTGATATAGCAGGCAGACGAATCTTCTTTATTGTAGTTTGATGAAATTTTAATGGTCTAGAAAACTCACAAAATTCGATTCTTAAATATTTTCAACGTGTGTATACTTGTGTAATCACTTGAAGCTTGCATTTAGAATCCTAAGGCCTAAAAACATTTATTGGGCAAGTCCCTGTTCGATTTGGTTTGACAGATCACCTTATGATCAAAAGGAAACCTTTGTTAAAGAAGTACCCCTTCCATTCAGTTTGATGGACCATCATTTCTATGCACACCTACTGCAACAAAATTACCTTTTTAATTTTGTTGTGAATTTGCGATCCAGTAAATTAGCTATAAAATTAACTTTTTGAATGTGAAAAAACGTTCTTTCATGGAATTTTTTCATATTTTGTCTAGGGTTGGTGCTCGGTTCAAATGTTTCATTAATAACTCACGTTTCTATATCCTTTTTTTGTTTAAATGAAGCATTTGATATTGATCATCCATCAAAATAGTGGAATTATGCGAACTAATGAAGAACTCTTGTCCAAGAAATTCTTAAATTTTTATTGAGCAAAGGCATCATATATAATGCTAGAAACAATTTAATTTTATTAATGTTGGTATTTAAGGGTTCATTTGGAGTAACCTTTTTATACTTTCTAGGCAGCTGCCATACCTCTGCTTAACTACAGCGCTCATGGTACTTCAACAAACTTCTGTGGTAGCTAAATCAAAGCAGTTGTTTGATTATAAAAGAAAGAAAAAATATTTATAATACACAATAACTTTAAAAAAAATTTACTTTTCCTATATTAATTCTACATCCATTTTGAATACAGCTACAATCCCTCCAAAAGGATCCCAAGTTATAATGTTTATGCCATCACCCATCAATTTTATTAATTTTTATATCCTATATAAACTGTCTCAAGAAAATTTACTATTATATCCTACTACGCTTACAAATAACTTGCTAGGTTCTTTGGTTACGTTTGGCTTAGTATATATTGCATAATGGTGTTCTCAACTTAAGTTTGTTTTGTTTCCACAACTTTTCACCTTCTCAGCCTTTTTTATTAGTGGTTGTGTTTCAGTTTTATCCTAATGAGATTCTTGCAGGCTGATTTGTCATCTTGCTGTACAGGTGCTACTTATCTATGGAAAATACTTTTCAATTAGACTCTTTTTTCTTATTGGTAAGCAATATGTTATAAAGATTAATATAAGATGGCTCGAAAAGGAAGTCAACCGAGAAATGGTTATGATCGCAAGACAAACAAATTTCAAAATGTAATTCCAGGATCATTGGATGAGTCTTCCATTGAAAGCAAAGAAACAAAAGCAAAAGGTGACCACAATGATCAGCCAAATGGTGATTTCCAAGTCAGATCGAGCAATCCTTTTGTTAAGAAAGGAATAAATACCGAGACTACTGGGACTGTTAGGAGTTCCAAGCAAAGAACCTCTGATGTTCATTTAAGGGAGAAGTCATTTAGTAGGAACCAGAGTTCAGCACGAGCAGATATGTCTTTTAAAGCAGCTGACATTACAGAAAATGACTTGTTATCAGATGCGGACATGTCGATTGAATCTAATGGAGTGATGCTCAATTATAATTGCAATCTTAGCAACAACCTGTTTAGTAGATTTTCAGTAGGAAGTACTGCATCTATTGTTGGATCTCTGCATGCTATTAGTGATTGGAGTTTTAGATCTGCTTCACATGTCCTTAAAATTGCTAGTGAATGGATTGAGCATCTAAAACCTCGGGTCTCTCCTTTAATCTGCTATATGCATAATACCTATGATTATGTTATTGCAAGAATCAAGTTTGTGTATCCTGTGATTTGTACTTGGATTTTGCATTTTGGCAAATTGGTGTTTTTTCTTTCTGCGATTTGGCTGGACTGCAGCATAAGGGGTGTTACTTCATTATTTCATTTGGGTACGGCATCATTATTTACAGTTCTCTGGTGCAGCCTACTTTCAATCATTGGTATGGTTGGATTCATAAAATTCCTTATCATGGCGGTGAGCATATTTTCTTTCTATATGTCTCTCCTTTTGTTTTCTATCACTAACATTTTGGAGAGTAACTGTGAATTCAATTGTTATATTGTTTGATGCTAAGTTTTTTGTTGTTCTTTTGTTTTTAATTTGATTTTAGTGACATTTTTCTTCATGAAATCATCCAATTATTTCTATTATATGACTTCATTTCTCTTGTGAATGACATTTCCATGTGATTTTCAAAAACTTCAGACAGTGGCGGAGGCCTAGGGTTAGACCTCTCAATGAGAGTCTATTTTGGATTGACTTCAAAAATCGTTTTTAAAGATGTATAAAACAATGGGCTAGGGTTTGGATTTGTTGTGAAGTAAATATGGTTAACATCCCCTAAGATATTTCCAAAATAAGGCAAAATATTTTCAAAATAGGGCCTAACCTATGATCCTTAGGATTAAATTTATTTATTAGTTTTGGAGAATCCAAGCAACTCTCATGCTTGAAAACACATCGAATATTTGGGCTGTAATTGGTATGTTTAAAAATTATTTGGATGATTTTATAATTTTCTATTGGATTCAGATATTTTTTTTTAGGTTTTATATAACTATTTCGTGTAGGATTCAGTTTTGGTCATAACTTAGGGTTGGATATTCAGCTTTGGTAGAGAGATTTAAGGTTGAAAAATTTGTTAGAATTACTTATAATTGATGAGGATATGTCTCTAGAATGGGTATAAAGACTTTCACAATTTTTTTAAGGGTTTTGTGTTTCCAAATGCTCAAAGGAACAATACTATGTTTTTTTCTTTTTTTTATTTTAGCAATGTTCAACAACTTTCAATTGGCTTTTCCATAATGTTTTGTGGTAGGACTGGGGATGAAATTGTACGGAGATGTAGAAGAAAATTAGCACAACAATACTACAACAAGAAATAAGAATAAATGAAGTGAGAAAGCCTATCACTCACCAAACAAATTTGAAGGAGATCATCAAGTCTTCTTTTAAAGTGGCTGATTACTAAGGCCCTTTTAGACCTTGTAATAAAATCCCAATTTTTTTCAATCAATAATCATCTTTTCTTCTTCATTCCATCGAACAAAAATAGTCCAAAATAAAATTTAATGCAAACTTATTAAGGAGTAAAAGGGGGAAAGGAGAGACTATTTTGTACTAGAGGAGGGAGATTACCCTCCAAAAACCATTGATTGGCCGACCCAAGAGTTATGCAAGGTATGTTATTTGCTTAATTTCACGAGAATAAATATTTCTTCCATGATTTTGCATATTATTACACACACATATATAGTTTTACAAAATAAAATTTAAATATTTAAATATTTAAATCTTGAGCTAATAATATAGATCTTCATCACACTCTTTGTGATACATTTAATTTTTTTCTTGCTTTAAATTCTGGTGGTCGTTCCAAAAGCTTTCTGTGATGCTTTCTTTCTCTTGGCCCTTAAAAAACTCTTCTTTAAAGTGTTGGATGTTTAGATGTTTTTCTAAAAGAGCAACTATCATTTTCTCCAAATCAGCCTTTACAAGCCATATATAATTACTAGGTTGTGTGTTTTTCTATCTATTTTGGAATTAGTGCTTTTTAAAGTCATAAGTAGTTGTTTCATCTGTCATTATACACTCTATTCTAGTTTCTAGGATGTTGGGTTGAATTTCCATTTGCATTTGGTCATAGCCTCCAAATTCTTATGTACTGTATTTTTTTTGAAATATTTTTATATCTTTACTATTAAATATATGATTTGTATGCATATTATATAGAAATTCAAGAAAATATACGCTAATTTTAATTTTTATGATGATTTTAAATGGGCCTCATTCTATTGCATGAGGGTACTTCAACTTGGAGGCGTTTCAGTTAGATTTGATATGGAATTATTACATAATTTCTTTGTTTATATTCTTTTGTTGATCTAGTTTTATTCATAGATTCAGCTTGCTTGATTTTTTTTATATTATTTCTTCACATTTTTCTGTATACCAGTAAAATCAATTGTAAATGTATATGTAGAATTTGAAAATACTTGTGTAGGAACATCAATCTTATTAGGAGAACTTTTGGGATTAAAATGAAATATTATCCTAAATGGTGATTGCTTGATGGTTTGAAATAGTAATGCTATAGATGAATTCTGAAGTTGCTATCCATAAATCCCAATTTCCCATGATCTTAAAGCGACATTCTCACAAATGGTATTTTTCTCTAGAACTGTTGTTGTGGCTCGCTAGTCATTATTATGTTGACACTTTGTAGTAGTAGGTGGTCCAATTCTAAGCAATTGAATTTGACGCTGTTCTTATATTTATGTCTATGTTGTTGTAGGTTTGATCTTGGGATTATTTGAAGGTGTTGAGTTGATTTTATCAACTTTTTTTACAAAATAAAATTTGATAATCTGATCATTAAATTTAAGCATATTAAGTATTTTCTTAGTTATAAGAAATGACATTCATATTAATCAATTAAGATTCACCCAAGGGTAATTGTTCTATGTTTTTAGGAAAGACATCACATTACACATGTTTTTCATAGCATCCCGTTTTTGTAAGCATCATACTTCAATTAATGACTAGAAGTATTGTGTGGTTTACCTGTCTCTTATAAAAAGATTTTGGATGAGCTCATTCGTTATTTTTCCCTTTTTAAGTGCTTGTGTGGTTTACCTATCTCTTATAATTCATGTTGAAGATATTTTTTCCTCCAGTATTTTGAGTCATTATTCTATATAATTTGACATCTCATTACACTGATAGAGTGTTATTTATATTTTCCAAGTTTTCATCAATCAATTGTGTATAATTAATACTCTCTTCTATTTTTTCATCCTTCTGATTATAATATTCCTATAAAAATAAATTTTAAGCCTTACACTGATGCTACATGTGCCATTTTCTTAAGAATTTGAAATAAATGATGTTCTTATTGTTCCAGAAGCTAGATTTAGTATCACGCTCGCCAACTTGTGGATGATTTTGTCTAGTAAACCTTTGTGTGGAATAGAAGATGAACTGTGCTATATTCACAAGGATGTTTGAGAACATTTTCTTGATTGTCAATGAGGAGAGCTAAGTAAAATGTATCTTAAAATGATTTGAAGATTTTTATACTCTCCTTCATTTCTAATATTCATTCTAAGAATTATGATGAATTTATTGACAAGCTGTCAACCCTTGATATTGCACTGTGCTCTGACTATTAAATAGTCAATGATGTTCAAGTATTCAGTGATTGATATAAGAGTCATCATTTATCTATAAAATTTTTGGTCATGATTTCTAAGATAATGCTTCAATCATTGTATTTTAATATTCTACCCAATTTAAGGCTCTCTGCCTAGTCTTTCGCTTTTCGCGAAATATTTGACTAATCAATTTTGCATGACCAATAAAGTTTATCTTGAAAAAAATTACTTTCTAATAGTTATTCGTATTATATTAAGGAATTTATTGAGATTATTGAATTCATCAGATGTTAGAGCTTTTATTCTGCTTTTCTCAGTTGGGTCACTAAAGGCATCCATCATTTTTAGTTCATTTCATTTCTAGAATTGTTCGTATTCCTTTGGTTGGGTCTTAAATGATTTTTCTCCACATGAATATTTTTATAAGGGGTGGATTGGGTGGGTGCTAAAGGTAGAGTCTGCAATCTCACGTTCAATTAGTTTGTCTGTTTTTATCATGAAATTTAGCAGGGTTTGCATTTTCTGATTATTCTCCTCCAAGAAATTTTAGATTTGCTCTAGCTTATCTTCATGATTATTCCTCTGCTATTTTGTCCAATACTTCAATTTGCTCCATAATAGCTGATTTAGGTGTCATGCTGTATTAATAAGTTAAAAAATGCAATTGTTAGTAAATATTTAATTTAAAATGTGAGGGTAAGAGTAAATGCCTGCTAATATGTCCTATTTAATGATGTAAAATGATATGGAATTTAAAAGCATAAAAAAGTTGGTCATATAAAATCATATGAAAACTTAATTAGTTAATAGAAGTAAGCTAAAAACATGAATTTTAATTCGTTTACGTTAAAGATATAAATAAGGGCTTTTTGTTTTGACCAATCCCAAAGATGATAGACATTAATTTTTTTGTTGAACTCACAAATTCAATGTAATTTGATGCCACTTAAGTAAATTTTCAGAGTAAGTTATGGTAAACAGTTTGATCATTTTTTTAGGTTTAACTGTTGGAGGAACAACATAAATTTTATAGACTTACCCTTAGATAAAGTAGCCTATGCTTTTATATGAAAAGATACCACATTGAATGGAAAACAACATGAGAAAGAAGCTTACCTAAACGCCAAATGAAACAGCTCCTTTATGCAATTGTTTTCTCCAAATATTCTCTTGATTTAACCTTATAGTCTAATACCAAATTTTGCAGAGGCTTAGTATTAGACCTCCTAATAAGGGTTTATTTTGATTTATGAGGCTCCTAGATTTATTATTTAAAATTTACAAACAATGGGTTAGCATTTGAAGTAGTGGTTTAGAAGGAATGTATAAAATAGATGTCAAAGCTCAGACCCATGATCCTTAGGGTTAAGTTTAGGCTTTAATTGGAGGATCTTGACAAGCTCTCAGCTTGAAGCACTTGGAATATTTAGGTCAGTGTGTCTGGATATGATATAGAAATTTTTAAAATTTTCTAGAACTTTTTTGTATCTTTTTAGGTTTTATATTAAGGCTTGGTCATGTGAGATCCAGTTTTGGCCGCTAGCTTAGATGTATAACTTTCGTGGAGGGGTTTATGGTTGGGGAAAAGTATTGGAATTATTTGTAATTGACAGAGATGTGCTCTAGAATGAATATTAAGCTTTTCACAAATTTATAAAACTTTTAGAGCATTCAAATACTCGAAGGAACTAGACTAGGCCTTGTTTATTTTAGCCTAGCTAGACAGTTCTCAAATGGGGTTTCTTTGTATTGTTTTTGATAGTATTGGGGGAAAAATTCTATGGAGTAGCAGAGGAGAAATAGCACAACAGTTCTACTGTACGAAATAAAAAGATTGCATAAAACAAGGTGGCCTATTACTTATTATAGAGATAGAGATTGAGGGAGCTCACCATATATTTCTTTATGGTGGTTGGCCATCAAGCCACCTTGGCTCTTGGAATAAAATCTCAAATTTTGTTCAATCAACGAATATCTTTTCTTTTTCATTCTAGCGAACAATAATTATTCAAAATAAACCATAATAAAAACATAGAAGAGTTTAAAAAGGAAAGAGGTTGTTTAGTGGGTGGGCAAATGTGGGAGATATATTACTAACTCAAAAATTCATTGCTTTGTATAATACAAGCACTAATGGAAGATGTGTTATTAATTAATTTCATGCAAATAAGCATTTCTCCCACAATGTTATTATTTCCTAATTTTAAAATTAAAATTTAAATGAGAATTAAAATTTTAAATTTTCACATAAGTCCATAAAAATTAA
Organism: Phalaenopsis aphrodite; assembly: GCA_003013225.1. Classification (NCBI taxonomy): domain Eukaryota; kingdom Viridiplantae; phylum Streptophyta; class Magnoliopsida; order Asparagales; family Orchidaceae; genus Phalaenopsis; species Phalaenopsis aphrodite. The sequence goes on from NEWO01000881.1 coordinate 137,655, forward strand.
AACACACATATCCATAGTCTTACAAATTAAATTGTAATATTCAAGCAAAGGTCTTGTTCTTTTCCTTGACTTCCTGTGGTTTGTTCGCTGTGCTGCATTCGATAACGGTATAATAAGCCCATACCGTATAGCAACATGGCTGTGTGATGTTAATGTAGCACTCATGGTTTTTGGTCATCGTTGGAAATACAAATATCTGCATGGTATTTTTTTTACCTTTTATCTATATCAGTAGTCACTAGATGAGCTAGAAGTGTATCTACAATTCAGCTTATAATCACCTAAAAGTGCCTACAGATTAATACTATCTCATGGTACATTCCATCATCATACTTGGCTCTATAAATTGAGTTATAGCAGTATATGAGATGTTTGTTTCTATTTCAAGGGACTGAGCATATGGTATGTGTATCTCTCATTGTTGTCACTGTACTGCGTTGATGAAGTTACCTATGCCATGTCTTAGGAGCCAAGAATAAATTTTGGTATTGATAGGTATGTTTTTGTTAGCTTATCTTGTTATTGGTCTGGCATAAGATACATGTCTAGTTTTGCATAACTGAAAAGTTAATCTTTATTGTTTAATTCACTGTATTTGCTATCTTTTTTTCTCTAGATGTTTGTCGGGGATAACACTATTTAAACTTTATCTTTCACTATTGATAATGAATAGAGTTTATTTTGAATGTAAATTTCTCCTTGTTCCAAATGATATGCTTGAAGAATTGTGCTGGAATCACGTTAGCCTTTCTAATATTGCTCTTAAACTCTTCCCTTTTTTATTACTTCTCGGATTTATTATCTTTTCTATTTAGTACTTGGTGGCGATTTGGTTGTGAATTGATTTAAATAACATGTAATTGAGTTTTAAATTTATGCAAACAATTTAAAACTTAGTTGGAAATGGTGTATTGTAGCTATATGCTAGGTTAAACAAAATATAATTATTACTACTCTGGCCAAAATGAAATAGTCGAATTGCAATGTTTTGCTCATGATTTTTAAGTTTGGAATAGGTGCATGAGTCATACTGAAATTTTAATTACACTATTGATGTTCAAATTTAATTTATGGTTCATAATTTTTTTCAAAGCTGAACAGGAGAAATGGTTTAGCCAACAATAATCTTGTATTGCTTCTATATGATCTTTAGATCTTCTAGTTTAATTTCTTTTGCGATAGATTTATCACCAATTCAAAACATGGAGTTATTTCATATTCTATTAAATATCATTATGTGTAGATAATTGTCTTTGTTTGATAAGTTGATTGTACACTGCACATGCTTACTTAGTGTATTAAATTTGCAAAAGATTTCCTTGAATTGCCATGTGAGGAACCCATTATAATTGCATTTCATTAATTTGATTTACATTGCATTCCACTTCTTTGCTCTCAACGACATTAACATTAATTTGGAATAAGGAAAACCATATATCATAAGAAATCTTCTGAGATGTTTCATGTCTTTATCAGTATTTTTAAAAGCGTGTTTTAGGCGCAAAGCTACACTTTGCTCGTGATAGACACTCTGCATAGTATTCGTGCGACCACTCTATGCGGAGCGTGCGCTTCGCATGTGAGCACGTTTCAAAGCGTTGAAACGAGTAAAATGGAGTGTGGTCGTTCTGGTTTAGTAGAAAGAGGAAGTAAAAAAAGGTTCGATTGTTTCATAGAGTTCTATTGTTTCGGTCTAGATTTCGAAGGAGTGCCGCAAGTACCTCTTCTATCTCGTTGGAGAGGATCACAGGCTCCTCCACTTTGGAGCGGGAGCAAACTACTGTGCTAACTTCGACCCTGTGCTCGAGAGAGGAGCGAGCTTTGAATGACGCCGTTTCGCCTTGTTCTCGTCAACGCGAGAGGATGCACTATAAAATGCCGCTTCGCCGTTGTTCCAGAAATTTGTTGTGGTACTTTTTACTGTTTTTTCAGACTGACATCATGCGACTCGGACAACCCTTTGGTAAACTATAAAATGTAAATTTTTGTCCACAATACTTAAATAATGTATTACTGTTTTTTATTTGAAGATTTATATGTTTTATCTTTCTGATTAATTTTATTTTTTATGTAGAAAATTAAGAGATTTATGTACATACCATTTAACTCCTTCGTATTTACACATCAACACCCAATTTTCAATTTACATGTGTCATTTTACTTATGCATGAAAAAGGAAGATTTGCGTACAAACGATTGAAGTAATGCATTTACATTTCAAATATCTAAACTTCAATTTTACTTACATTCAACTTTTGTTTATTCTCCTTAATAGTCATTGTTTGATGTCAACTTAGAAAAAAGAAAAAGAAAAAAAGGTATCTCTAATTTTTTATGGAAGCAACTGAAATCTTTATTGGAAGATTTATATTTTTCATACATACCAATCAATTCTTATGTATTTACATATCTAACACCTAGACTTCATTTTTTACATGCATACCACCTTGTCTATGCATGAAAAGGTTTATTCCACTTTTTAATAGTTAACATGGTGGCATTATTTATGTGATAAAAGATTTGGGTGGTATAAATGTTAATAATAAAGTTTAGGTAGATTTGTAACTTTATAGGAATTGTGTGGTGTGTATGTAAATGCCCCTTTTAAAAATTAAACTAATGGTGTGTTTGATGTAAAATGAAAAATTTGGATTGTATGAATGTAAAATGTAAAATTTAGGTACTAGATATATAAATATATAGGAATTGAGCAGTATGTATGTAAATTCCCCAAATATTAATTATATGTAATTTTTGCTCATTTAATTTTTAGTTAGATTGACATTAGGAGCTAATGCCCAACTGTTTTATAGTTTAGA
>NEWO01000881.1:151685-179124 GCA_003013225.1 Phalaenopsis aphrodite
ATATATATATATATATATATATATATATATATATATATATATATATATATATATATATATATATATATATATATATATATATATATATAGGTAGATAGACACGACTCTACGTAGTGAGATTAAAGATTTGTTATTGTTGTTGTATAGACACGACTACCTGTAGAAGAACGCCATAATATACTACCATAAATAACAAACTTGCAAGCACACCCAAAAACACAAAAGTGACATTTGGCTAACATGAACACACAAGGAACAATAGACAAAGGATTTAAAAGGACTATCTAGCATTCTAAATCCTAGTCGAGCTCACCATCTAATTAAAAGTGTCCTAACCAGCATCTAAGTGCACAGGGGTAATGTCTTGGCTACGATATGATTTTGACGGGGTCGCCATACCTGTCCCGTCCTAAAGATCAAAGAGTTCTAAAACATGTCACGAGAAAAAGTGGTGAAATTTTAAAAGAGGTGGCCTCACATACGACCTAAAATATGTAATTTTAAAATAGGCGGATAGTACTTATAATAGAAAAAATATTCATTTTTATACCTTTAAAATAGCGGACCATATAATACGTGTCTGTAACGCATGCGATGTACTTTAGATATATTCCCAATTAGTAATGTATCTATATATATGTCTCTTGCAGGGGCCTAATAATGTTGGTGAAACTCTAATTAAGTTCGACTTCCCATACCCACAATTTAGTCCCTTTTTTTGAATGGCCTTTGTTTGAGCAATGTCAATAGCATTCGAGAAAATTTGCGCTTTATATGTATTTGTGTATCGACATTTTCTTTGTGTTCGACCATTTCAATTATGGAGGATCCCTTTTGTTGTAATTTTGATGGTCTGAATGCATTGATATTGTCTTTTTTTTGCAAAGGAGCATCATTTGAGTAGTTTCGACAACAGTTGAAGCATCCTTACTCCGATGCATGTGATGTCATCTATCTTCTTTATTATGACTTACCAATTAGAAAGATGGGAGACTGTTAATTTTGTTGCTCTGGACTTTTGGCGTGGTATGTTTTGCTAATATATGATGATTGTGCAGTTTTGGTAATAGTCAAAGCGCTTTTGAGTCTAATTTATGCAATGCACATTCGATCCCCTTCGTTTGCATCGTGCTAGATCAAATCAACATAAAATATCGCTTTAGAGTAATTTTGAAGTTCTAGATGCATCAAATAAATCATTTTATAGATTGGGCAACATTTAATTTCATTTGGTGTGATGCATCACGACTTCGATTTGCATGATACCTTCTTCCATCACTCTTAGTCATCTTTGATACATTTGATTGCATTGCAAAGTGGAGCCTGTAAGGAGGTCAAGATAATCAAAATATTGATTAAAGAAGGACATTTTTTTTTTAATTTGTTTTGTAATCAGTCTCAAGTTCTATTTTTTGGCATATTGGGCATTAACTGTTTTTATTTAAAATACTTCTTACAGATTATGTTTGATGATCCATCTATTGCTGTATGCACCTTAGTGTTACTTTATTCTCCATTTCTTTCTTTAACTGAAATACTCTTCTTAAATGAAAGAAAAAATATTTTACCTTTTTGGATAATCAACGGCTTTTAATATATATATCTACTAATTGGTAATTATTATTGCTTTGTTACTCAATTAGGAGAAAGTTTTGCAGCTGTATTATTGGCTTTTCCCGTTCTTCTTCAGGTCATTGCCTTTCTGCTGTTGATTTTCGTTGGCATTGTTCCTGCAATTTTGGTGCCTGCCATTTCTGCAACTGTGGCTTTGTGGCTTTGTGGAAGCTTTTGGACGACAAGCCTTATAATTTTTCTTGGAGGTTCACCTCTTTTACGCTTTTTTAGAATTTTTGTATGGATGATGCTTGTCATTTCCTGATGCCGACAAACTTGACAATCAATTTTAACACCTTGTGAAATCATCATGTAGGTGTCTCATTTTTCTTGCATCATGAACGAATTGCACTTTTTGTGACCTTGTTGTATTCTCTGCTCTGCGTTAGAAGTTACATGGGATTTCTTGGCTTGCTTTTTGGCCTTAATCTATCTTTTATCTCTAGTGATGTTCTAATTCAAGTCCTAAAGAATAATGCAAATGAAAATAGGTATGAAATTCCACAGAGCAGGATAAATTGCAAAGGCTAGAAAAGATTAGGTCTTTCATTCACATTTTTCATTTGTAGATAATGCCTTTCTTAATTCATGTAGGGGATCAGCTGATTTTTTCAATGAGATCCCTTCAACCAGCGGCAGAGAGACAGAGTTGACATCAGAAGATGAAGTTGGTCGGCTGTTGAACTGTGGTGATCACTATACAGCGTTGGGCTTCAACCGCTTTGAAAATGTTGATATATCTGTACTCAAGAAAGAGTATCGGAAGAGGGTAAATTCTTTTTACTAATGTTTTTTGTTGTGGCTACTGTTGTATTATTTGCCACTTTGTGTCAATATACCAAGATAATTAGTTAAAAAGCATCATTTTCTTAATCATTGAAGATAAACATTTTAAATGTTACATTTCCAGGCAATACTAGTCCATCCTGACAAGAACATGGGCAATGAGAAAGCTGTAGAAGCCTTTAAAAAACTTCAAAATGCATACGAAGTAAGCTTTCTCTATTAATATGCTCTTTTGTATGGGAATGCATTTTGTTTCATTCAACAATTACTATTTCTTGAGTGTCATTTTGATGTGTAGGTTCTGCTAGATTCAATAAAGAGGAAGAACTATGACGATGACCTAAGGAGGGAGGAGCTTTTAAATTACATTAGAAGCTTTCAGACTTCATCCTACAAGGCATTTTTCTTCACCTTGCTTATATACTGCATTAGTGATCTAATAATTTCTTTTCTTAGTTGTTATCTTTCCTAGACTTCCAGCATTAAGCTCACTATTTATGGCACATGTTCTTATCTACTAAAATTTGACATAATTGAATGGATTAGGATGACAGGCATGGTATCTTCAGTTCTGAATTCACCCATATTGATGCTGAAGATAGTGGTCCCCATGGAGATTCAAGAAGAATATTTTGCAAGAAGTGTGGTACCTTCCATATCTGGACTCTTGTAGAAAGATCAAAATCTCAAGCAAGATGGTGTCAGGTCCTTGTTTTTTATTACACTTTCTTAAACGTTCTTTGTTCTAAGTATTAACTAAATGTCGGGATATTCTGATCTAATTAGGTATATAATATTATTGTGTGTTTTTTTGCAGGATTGCAATGATTTCCATCAGGCTAAAGACGGTGATGGCTGGCTTGAGCAGTCAAATATTCCATTTTTTTTTGGATTGCTGCAGAAGGTTAGTGCTTATGCCATACATAATCTAATTTGATGTTTTTCTGAATTAAGGTATATTTCTTTTTTTATCTGCGCTAATACTGTGGTATCATCTTTTAATTTCTATTTTTATTGTTGTTTTTATTCGGTGTACTGATATTATTCCATTTTGTGCAATAAATGTAGGTTGATACACCACGTGCTTATATTTGTGCAGAAAGCAAAATATATAATGCAACCCAGTGGTTCATTTGCCAGGTTTGTGCTTAGTTTTTTTTTTCATTTTCAGACATAATTTTCAGTTTCTATGTTCATTCGTTTTAATTTGTTGCAGTAAATGGTTTATTTCTCATGTAAACAACTAGTGCATCTATATTTTGATTATTTTACTTTCATTAAAACTATAGAGCATGTATTGGGTATGGACGAGCTGATACAGGGCCATTAACCTAATATTTGTCTGAAAATGTATTCAGACTATAATAATATATTAACAAATAGGCTTGTCTTTTGATATGCGGTTTCCTTTGCTACGTGGACTGTATTGTTGATATTTTCAACCCTTAATTGGCTGATTTCAGCAATCCGAAATTTATAACAGCACTGTTACAGCAGCCTTCAGCCAACCAGAGCAGCTTCCTTGGCAAAACAGGGAAGCAGCAGCTGCATTAATTTGCAGTGTCAAGATAGCATGTGGCAGTCAACAGGTAGCTGCAAAGCAGTCATCAGGCGTTAGGACAAAAGCGACTGCAAGCAGAAAACAGTGGCAGCTCCCTTTAGTTCAGAATTTGCTACAAGGAAAGTAGGGTCTTCAACTATTGCTATTGGCCTGATGAGAACTGAGTGGTAGTAGAGGCTTGAACCAAAATCTTTATGACGGAGAAAATGCAGTGGAAAAATATATATTGCTTTGGGAGAATTCTTGATTTTTCAGATTATTTATTCTTTAAGATTCCATGCATATTTAAATGCAATACAATAGGGAAACAGTTATCTACACTAAAGTGCACAAAAAAAGACACCCAAACTATGAAAACAAATTTAGATAAGTTTAAACTAAATAAAAAATTTTACTGGAATTTTCTTAATATAAATTTAAATTCAAATATAAAGTAATAAAAAATTTAAAATTCATTCTCATCCTCATATAATATGAGATTTTGTCCAACGGTCTAGCATTTAAAGCCTTAAACTCCCTTTTATGGTGTCCTATTGTTGATCTGATTGCACTTACAGATTTCTGGGAATTTTCTCTTAAATCTAAACAATGTGTTGTGAGAATCACCTTTGATACTTTTATTTTTAGGAATTGGACCTTTTAAGCTTTGAAAACTATGTCTATTGTATCTTTTTATGATTTGATGTCTAAATTATGATCATAGAAGATTTGTTGATCACTTACTAGATTTGATTTCCACATCATGGCTATCCCATTTAGGCAGATTTTTCTACTATGAAATTAAAGCACTATACAAAGGGAAAGCTGCAGGCCTTGCTTCCTTGGTATACTACTTGGCTTTGATTGGTTTTTCTTGCCAATGTGAAATTTATTTTGACCCATGTCGGGTGACAGTAGTCTTTTTCTCGTAGAAGATGCCCAATCTAAAACTACTTCTTGTTCTAAAATTAGATCATTTTTGGTAGGTAATACTTGTTCAGGCTTGCCATCAAGCACGAAAGGTTCGAAGGATTTAAATTCTCCATGTTTGCCACTATATGCATTTCAATATATGAAGTGTGATTAGGATGGTTTGAAAATTTTGGATATAATCCTTGACGAGATTTAGTACAGTAGTATTACCACATCTATATGATTTTGATTATGCCCTTTATTCTCTAATATTTCCTTTAACTATAGTACATATGCTATATAGTGGCATATTCTACCTTTATTCTGGATAGGGCAATGGAGTTTTATTTCTTATTGAACCAAGATTTGATTGATAGTCCTTAGATTTGACAAATTCATGATGTATTTTTTTGATCAACTTTGAGACTTGTAAAGTCATCATCCGAAAGAAATTCACATAAGAGCATTCTTAGGGTACCACAACTTAAAGTTCGATATGTAGTACCTAAAGTCCATCCTAATCATCACCAATGTGGTACTTTAAGGTCAACTAGAAATCTTGGGTAGAAATAACATAATCTTTGGTTGGATGCTTGTAAGGTATGACAATGAACCAACCATACCTCTAAACAACATAGAATTTATTGATCTACCATTCTCTTTGTTGTTGAGCTTAGTTTTTAGGCTCATAGGGTTTCAAGCAGATTTGAATTTTTTATGCCAAACCTTTTAATAAGATTATGGATATATTTGGTTTGAGATATGAAAATGTAATTTTTCATGTGTTGAACTTGAAGCCCCATAATAGAAATAAAAATATTATTGCTGAATTCAAATATGGTTACAACGACGGCTCTTCAAAAAAGAAATAAATGTTAACAAACATAAAAGGACTAACAAACACTACTAAAGTGTATCCCAAGCGTGGTGGAGGCCGGCTAGGTGGTTAGGACAGCCAAAGGAGAGGCTGGAATCATGTTGGTTGTGAAGCGGAATGTTGGGACAGCAAGGGCAATATGTGAGGTGGTGAACGGAGCGGCAAGATGCGGTAGGAAAGGCTGGAACAGCCAGGGGACAACAGAAAACATTGGGTTTACTGTTTTCTGGATGAAGACAGCAAAGGGGTGAGTCGGGAGACTGCAGGGCAGCAAGGGGCTATTTGGAGTGGAAGCATCGAGTGAGAAGGGCTGAAATGGGAACACTGCAGTGAAAAACAACAAAAGCTGCTGTCCTGGAGGCAGCTGCAGCAGGGAGGACAACGTGTGGCAGCAGGGTGTGATGGGAGAAAGATAATTCACCACCTAGAAATCAAGATACAGCTGAAGCACTACTTGGAAACATAAGATATAACCCTCGAAGTGAAGAAGAGACGCCGGCGGCTGTCCCAATACAAAACACACCAAAAACTACTATTTGAAACCCTAATACACACATATTTAGGGAAGGACTAATAAAGAACGAATGATAATAGGAAAGAAATAATAATAAAGAAAAAAGTGACAGTTTTAACCGCTTGACTCCTGTCTCCCACTATTTGTTTTCCCACGGTACTATATTAGCTACAGTACCGCGAGTAAACAGTGCAGGAAAAAAGGCTCCCGCTTCATAAAGTTCATTTGTAGTTCTAAACATCTAGATGTCAAAATAATGTTTTTACTTTGAAATGCTCTATTCTATTTTCTTGATTTATAAGCATCAAACAAATGTTTTAAAAGAAGATTAAATTTATGAAATCTAATCACAAATTACCTTTTTAACAAATTAGATAGGTTGGTGCAGGCTATCATGATATAAATTTTTATTGTATAATCATGATTCATCAAATGTGGTTTTTGATCTTGTTATTTGCATTCTATTAATGTTATATAACTTTTATTAAATAAATATTATCAAGCATATGCTCAATAAGCACAACCCTACGATTCACTTTTAGCAAACGATGTCATGAAGAAAAATAATATGTAAGTTTTTGAAATATAATTTGCTGTGGTTAAAAGCTCAATAAACTAATGCATAAACTATAAACTTATATGAACTTTTTTTATTAGGTTTTTTTATTAGGTCGCAAATCTTCCTGTAATGCTAATATCATACTTTTTAAGATTATCTCCCAGTGACAAATTTCTGTCATCGTTTAGCTCTAATATTTGTGAAATTTGAATGGTCTTTTGTAATGTCTTGAACAATTATTGCCTAAGTACTATTGCGCCAATTAGTCCTTTTTTATTTTTTTATATAAAAAATTTTCAGTAATATATTATTTGCATTTAGTTGTTCCAGACCTCACTTAGCTTGTGACCTTTCATTATGCGTTTTGGAACTATTATGCTATCAACCTTCTTGGTTAGTCATTTGAGTCTTTTTAATACAAGCTTCTAATTTCTCATGCATTTGATTGCAATAACATTATTGTATTTTTTTTCTCACAAATCTAATGATGTGTTGTCAAACAATGATGGTTTTGTGAGGATTGTTCTTTTAGCATGCCACAGAATGGAAATGTGTGCCCAGGTGTGAGTGAGTGCATCATTTTTGGATGTTAAATCAAATAGAGGTGAGACTGACACTAATTGATGACTAACACGTGGCTCAAGCGGTGGGGTTAGTTTGGTATTTTAAAAACATAATTACTTATGAAGGCTATTTCAAAATAATTATTTGATTGAGTTAAAGCGAACTACGTAATAAACAATCATGCAAAGTAGACAAAATAAGAACCAAAATTTTATGTGATTTGCATGCTTAAGCACTCTGGATGCTTATAATTCTAGTAACTAAATCAATTATTCACCTGAAAGTCTACAACAAAATCGTTGCAACAAGGGTAAGAGGAACCTTACCGCATGTGGATAAGGGCACTCCTCTAAGCCTCCTTGAATAGACTTAGCACAATAGAAATACAATAAAATAATAAAACTTTATTCAAAAAAAAAAAAAAATCTTAGACATACAAGTTTGATGTGTGAAGATTGAAGATTCTTGACTTGATCTTTCGACTTTAATCAAATGATCCCAAAGCTATAGATTTTATGTAGACTGAGTGATATTAATTTTTTTGAAAATAGTTAAGAGTTTTGAGTTTAGAATGCTTCAAAACATGTAGGGCAATCCATGTATATTGGAAAACATTGAAATCACAAGAACTAGGAAGCCAAGGATGGAAAACTGGTTGTATATAATGATGAAACGAACAAGTTGTTACCAAGTCATTTCAGATTAATAATGAGCATATAAAATTTATAAGTAGTTGAAAATCATTTTAACAACAAAGTCTTAAGACTTTGTTAAGGACCGAGATAATTCAATAAATCTCTTAAAGTATTTGTTAGTTTGTGCCTTTGTGGATTGGGCGCCAACCCTCTGCAGCGAGCTATAAAATTAATAATGATTTGTAAATTTCTAGTGGCAACCCATTTAGCATCGGGAAAATAAATCCGAGTTTTTTGTCATTTTGAAGCAAGTTTTACTGTGAATTGTTACTTATGGCAACCCATATCTTAACAAAATACTTGTAAAGTACCAAATCAAAGTTTGGTTTTTTTAAGTAATTTTTCAAAATAAGTTCACTTTAAGGCTCAAAAAAATTTTAGGAGATTATAAAAATGTAAAAGTAATTTAATGATATTTTTTTGTTTAATACTGAATAATTTATTATTTTAGAGTTTGAATTTAAATGATCTAAAAATTCTAATCAATCTTTAATATATGAAGTAAAAATAAAATTTTTGGATAATTACATATATAGTATCCAACATTGCTATTTATAAAATCTAGCAGCCTAGTGATATTTTTGAACTACTGTACGAATTTATTTACTTTTGTCACGATCAAACCATTGAGAATTTGATAAAAATGAAAAATATGGGTTGGGATTTTATCATGAATTTTGATTTTGAGTGAGAATTGAAAAAATAGATATAGAATGGGTTAGATTTGTAAATAGCATTGTTCTGGTTGCTATGTATGTGAACAACCTTTAAAGCAGATTCATATGCTGGCATTGATGGCTAAAACGTGAATTTTTGTATTTAAGTTTCAATGCACTGATATACCCAATTCCAATACATGCTTGTGATTGTCAAAATTGAGCTTATCACGTGGGAGCTCATGGGGTCAACAGTAGGACTGTAAACGAGCGAAGCTTGAGCGAGCTCAGGCTTGGCTCGTGTTCGGCTCGTTTGAAATAGCTCATGTTCGAAGTCAGCTCGTGTTCGAAATTAGCTCTTGAACAGTGTGTTCGTGTTCGACTCGAAATTGGCTCGGGAGAATTAAATTGAAAAAATAGATGTAAAGTGTGGTATTCGAACTTGGACCAAATGTATACAAAAAAAGGCACTAACCACATCACCACATGAAATGTTATAATTTAAACTTAGATAAAAAATTATATAATATATTATTATATAAATAATATATGCTATATATTATTATATAAATAATTATTTATTTTTTTAATTTTGAGCTAAAACGAGCCGAACACGAGCGAACGAGCTGAACACGAGTGAACAAAGGGTTGTTCGTGTTCGGCTCGTTTATAATTCAAGCTTTAAAAACTTGTTTGTGTTCGACTCGTTTACTTAACGAATGAGGCGAACACGAGCTACTTAATGAGCCGAACACGAGTTGTTCGCGAACAACGAGCTTTTTTGACAGCCCTAGTCAACAGAGTTGTGAATGCATTAACTAAATAAGCTGTTTTGCTTGCATTTCCATCTTTAATATGCTTTCTTCTCTCCCTTTTGCTCATGAGAAAAGATACTTACAATCATGATGTCACTTTCTTGCTATATTGAATTGTCTATTGCCATTAATCTCTTGTACGATGCTGAATATTGTGAACACCAAGACTTGGTCTCTTATGTTGCTGTGTACTTGCATCAGTTTGCCATCTTCAATTTCAATTTGTTCTTATTTTGTGCTGGAAATAATTATGCCTTAACAAAGGTCACCAAAATAATAAGCGTTTTTTGAAGAAGTTTTTGTAGGACAATTTATTATATTATTTTAAAATAAAAGTTCAAAATTACTTTTGCCTTTCTAAGGATGGTGGTCACCTCATAGGCCGTGTCATCGCTTGAAGCTCGCCTTTTGAGTTACCCACCTTTTTAACTAAAAATGTAAAACAATATTATTTTTCTTTTCTTATTTCTGTAGTTCTATCAAGCCAATTTTTGTACAAGTAAAAGGCTTGACTCACCTTCATCACCTGTACATTGCATGACACATGTTTGTCTTTGGTTCTCCATTCACTTAGCCAAGAATCTCTCATTGACTTGTATCTTGTCTTTCATGAAGTTCTAAATTCACTGAAGCTGTAAGCTCGACTTGTGCTGCTCATTATTGCACATGTTTTGCTGACAATACGTTTTGTCTTCAAAGAAGTTGATGTGTCAATGAACACACACCTCCAACTTTGTCATAGATTGTATCTTTGTAGTTATTGGCAGCTGAATCATGTGATTATGAAATTTTGGATATTGGAATTTATATCATTTTTATATTATAGTTGATTTTTAAACATTCATATATATATGAAATATTAAAAATATAAATTTTATGGGGCTTTTATTCTAAGGATGGGATTACTCCCCATCTTATGGCTACACCCTTCAATACATTGTATGATATCATATTACATTTATCCATGAAGTTTTATGTATACCAGCACTTCTTCTATTTAACTTGCAACAATTAAAATTAGCAGCCCAGCAGCATTTTTTATTGCAACAGTTGGATGGTTTGAGTCAAGGTTAATGCTCCTTTCACTTGGGCATTGGTTTTTTTTGTTATTCCTAAATTTTCTTTTATAAGTTCTGATTTTCAAATTATGTGATGGGCAAATTGGATTGATGAAAAAAAATCTCAGTCTAGCGCGCCTTGCATGTAGCAAGGTTGCCCTGCTGCACGCCTTCTTGAATGGTGGAGGGCGAAACCTGCTCCCGCTTGGATAGAACAGGAGCCCTGCCAGAACTAGAACAGTCCTTTAAGATCTAGGGCAATTTGCTCGTATATACAAGACAAACCTTGACTGCCTCAAAGAAAGTCTGATACGCTAATAGGGAGCACCATTTTGTCGTCCATAGGAAGGAAGAGAGGGGTCAACGAGCAGGTCTTCCCCATACCCCTATAATAATGGTAGAGTAAGGGGTGGCCCCAAAGCAGAATTGACCGGTGCTGGTTGGTCGAAGCTCCAGTGGGTAGCAACTCCCTTCTCAGGGAACCGTATGTGAGACTTTCTGGGAGAAACTGTTAGTCTTCGTAGTTGGGAGAAACTGTTAGGCTTCGTAGTTGGGACAAATGTTGTGTAGACGAGGTCACAAAAAGAAAACGCGGCTCATCCTTGGGCTATTTAAACTTAAAGATTGAGGCATGTCTTGCGGAGCACAGAGGATTATTTTATGAATATTAATTTATCAAAATACTAAAATAATATGATTTAGATGAAAGTTTAGGAGAAAGACAAAAGAATCAAATTTTTACTGTGTACAATGCAAAAGCTAGAAATTAGAAACAGTAATCTTAATTTGGTTTCCAATAAAGAACATAACATATTGATTAAATATATGTGGATTCCTCGAGAGTGGGAAAGATGAAATGAAAGCATGACTCTGCTTTAAAATCATGGACTACCCAATATCTGTACCGTGACTTTGCCTCGGTTGTATCTAAGGGGCGCCTTAGTTTTCTCTGACATTTTCTTTTAAAAAAAAAAAAAAAGGGCAGACCGGATAGTATTTTTGATAAAAAGAAACACTTGACTGCTAAATTCTTTGAATTAGTGTAGAGAATATAATCTTTAACTTTAAGACAAATAATTGGTATGGATATCATTTGTTTTGATTCCTGTAGAATGTTCACAAAAACTAAGTTTGTGGTTAAGCTCACATATCATTGTTAAAGGAATTGTTAGGCATGCAGTTTAAAAACAAAGTGTAAGAGAAGAATCCATGTTACCTAAGGGGACAAAATCATTGTTCACGCACATGAGCTGATGAACTTCTTGCTTGAGTTATACAATAAGTTCTCAATAATAGAGCTTCCGCCCTTTTAACTCTTTGAATTTCAAATGGCTATATTTTTCTGAGTTACTCTTGTTGTTTCCATTCTATGACCATTCAATTTATTCATCACTTACTTCCTTTTTCTATTTTTGTTCATTATTATAGATGTCTAGGCACCAACTAGTTTTTTTTTTTTGGTATTAATATGAAATCCATATTAACTATATATATATATATATCATAAGATGCTCTAATTAATTAATTTTCTAACTTTGTTTTAAAATAGTGATATTTATATTGTAGCTTGATGAAATATACTTAATTTGGCTTTGTTAAATTTATTTTGCCAAAAACTTATACTTGTATTCATAATAATTGTAATTATGTAAAGGTTGTGCTTTAATTAGTTATGCTTTTAAATATTTTTATTAATTATTTGTTAAAAAATTAGTAATATATGTGATATTGCTACATAGTTTGAAGTTAATATTATTGAATCTGATAATACTAATATTTAACTGATTACGCTTAAGAACCAAACATGTAGGTGGCGTCGACAGGTTGGGAAGCCCTTATAAAAGGGATCATTAAGAAACTCTAGGAAGAGTTCATAAAAACCATTTTAATAGTGAGATTTGATGACATTGGTTTTACTTTTTGATGGAGTTGTTGATGATGAGCCATACACCCAAGAAATCAACCAAGGTGATGTGATGTTGTAGTTTTCGCATGAACGTTCCTAGGCAAGATGCTTACCTTATAGTGCTAAGTAATGAGGTATGCACAATGTCTAAAATTTGGATGATTTGATTAAATATTGCTGCAACAACTTAAATTTCTATGTCATTCTAAAAATGAAGGTGATGAGTCTAAGAAAATAGAATAAGAGCTGAAGGGATACAAAAAAATTAATATAGAAGATAAGTAAGATGCAGGAGAAGTTGAAATACATAGTAATGAAGAATATTATTCCTAGACTATGCACGTAACAAAAGTAATTTATCCTTCTTGCGCTCTAAATCGAGAAATAGAATTCATGTAGCTGACCCCACTTAGTGGGATAAAGGCTTATTGTTGTTGCTGTTGTTGTGTGTATACTAAATAATTCTCAATGGTAGAGAAATCCCAAGTCTTAGCTCTGTATAATTATCTATAGCACATATAAAAATGCAAAATATATTCAAATTTTTTACATGAAATACTCCTGGAAAAGGGAGAAAGTCATGGGCCTTGCTCAGTAATAGTAATTCACTATGGAATTGAAAATATATTGTCCACTCTTCTCTTGAATTGTGGAAGATGGGATTACAAAATTCAATAATCACATCTATATAGTCGTTGTTTGGGTACAACACCATAATTGGGCCACTACAACTGCTATAGTTGGTGGTTGTAGTAGCCGTAGTTGGCTATAATAGCAGTAGTTTGTTCACAACAGTTATAGTTGGTAAGTACAACAACCATAGTTGGTTACAAGAATTGTTGGTGTTCGTCAACAATGTCTGGGGCCATTCACTTGCACTTCTCTTCACTAGTTATGCCTTTGTTGTAAACTCACTCCCGTCCTTCCCATGTGAAAAACAAGGATCTAATTATAGTTTTTGAGAGGTATTTTGGTAAGTTGGGGTAACCTCCCAAAACGTTTTATTGGATGCTTTTTGTTGTTTTCTCTAATCATAGAGAATTTTCATCATTTTAGTGTCTTAATAATCTCAAATTTAAATGGTCTTAGTCTCATTAGATTTCTCACGTCGAGCTACTCAATTTAACTATATGCGTATTCTAATTAATGCTCTAATTCTTGCTATTTTTCAAATGCTTGATCCAGAGCTTATTTGGACTCACAAATTGATCCACTTTCAGTGTCGTAGAACTCATATTGTTTATATGTTAAGTTTGATTATAAAATTTTTGAAATCAGAGTTTGTTTGATTTTAAATTTGAATTTGAAAGATTTCTTATCTAAAGTGGATCACGATTCATGTCTGATCAATAAATTGCTTAGAAATACATTAGTTGCCCTCTATTTGCAGCTTTGATATTTATGTCATTTGAAACTATGTAGTAAGCCTTTAAAAAGATTATAGCTTAAAATTATAACTTCATAAATATTACAAAGAGCAATCACATTTTGAATATCTATGTGGGCCTTCCATTGAGGCCATTAACTAAATAAAATTATCTCAATTATAATTTTGAATATTCTTGAAATTCACATTGAGAATGATTAATTTTTAAATTATCCAAATCTACTTATATATGTTTTGTTGAGTTTTGAAAATACTAAAATTTTGTTTGAAATGTTAAAAATAGTGGAATAGATACTTCTGGATTGAGGGTGGGTCATGCCACAAGTAATGCTGATGGTGATGCACATTTATGCACGTGCGTGTATAGGTATGCACGCCCTCTCTTGGGTGTAGTTATGCTTGCACATGGGTGTGTCGCAGGCATGCAGATGCAACAGAGAGTGTTCTTGCAATGGGATGCGCAATCAGCGAAGTGCATGTGTGCCGCATAGCGCAAGGTGATTGGGTTACTATGAAGTATGCAATTGCGTGTGTGGTGGATTTCATTTGCACAAGGTAATAGTGTGGGAATGTGTACAACAACACAAGCTCATGGGTTTGAGACGGAATGTGTACTCAAATGGGTGTGAGTACAGTCACATGTGGGACTGCAAGATGCATGCGCGACGGAGTTTGCATTTGTGAGAAAACTTGCTCGGCAAGGATGCATTAGAGTATGCACAGATACAGTGTTATAGCGACGTTGGTGCGCATGCGGCATGATATGAATGTGACGTGCAGACACTTGTGCGTGCATCAACACATGTACCATTCTGTCCACATATAGAGTTTGGTTTGTGTGTGCAAGGTTTGCACACGCAGACATGTGACAAAATACGTAAGTATGCTTCCATGCTCCCATGTGCCCATGGAAGTTTACCCGTGGCTGCTACAGTACTCGTGGTTCTCAACTATAAATGCCCTTTGATAGGAGTGAGAATGCACTCCATTCAAAGCTTTTGAGAAATATATAGGCTATTGTTCCCTTATCTTTATTCTCAAGTTGTTATTGTCTGCTCTTCTTCTCCATGTTGTTGTTGCTTAATTTTCATCTCCAGGTTATTGTTTGATCTATATCATCAGGTTTTTGTTGCCTGCTTTATATCTCAAAGCTGTTGTAACCTATTTTTCATCACCAGGTTGCTGCTGCTTGCTCTTTATCTCTTGGCTCTTTTTATTTCCTCTTCTTCTCCAGGCTATTGTTCCCTGATTTTTATCTCTATGTTGTTGTTGCCTATTTCTCCAGATTATTGTTGCTTGATTTTTATTTATTGAGCGTTATTGCTTGCTCTTCATCTACAGACATCTGTTGGCTTGATCTTTGTCTCTAGTCTATCATTGCCTGATTTTCATCTCCATGTTGTTTCTATGAAGTGCAGGAGGTTGATTATCGTAGATAGGATAGAATTGAAGTTGATTAAGACCCATAATTATGATAAGATTCCGGTCCCTCATTAAAGAGATACTTTATAGATAAATAATACCTTTAGCTTGATATTGACTATGCTGTCAATTGCTTTGAGAAAAAAATGTGCTTGTTGGAAGATATAGTTGTTGGCTTTTGATGCTATTAAAAATAGCTAAAGTCAAGACAAATATTTCATTTTTGTTACAAACTTCAAGGAGAATGAAATCATCTGATGGAACCTGAGAATTTTGAAGGCAATAGAAGATGTAAAAAAAAAGTTATAGTGAAATTAATGTGATTCCATGTTGATTCAATCGTCCTGTATGCTCTCTTGAAACTAGACTTCTTATTTTGATAGCTCATGAATGTTGAGCTTTATTAAATTTCATGAATAAGATGTTGAACATAATACTGAGACTTATGCAATCTGCATCTTCATGTGATAGTATCCTAATTCATAAGAATTTCCCTCAGAGGAGAATGAGCCTCTATATGCCATTAAGATAATATTGAGATTTGTATCTAATGAAGGGTTATATTTGTAAAAAGAAGAAGACTAGGGATTTATTAGAAAATGTTGTAAGAATCTACATAAGCCTATGTGTTATTGAAACGAAAGAGTTCTTTCACAAAATAATTCTATATGGTATCAAAGTCAAAACCTAGCGCCAGGCGGCCTTAACTGGAGCCTCGTTTCCTTCGCGTGGCAGCCTCGATAGAGCTCGTTGGGAAGGCAAACGGGATCGTTTCGCATGGGGAAGGCAGACGACATTGCTTTGCGGAACCACATCCCAAAGGCAATCTGGATCGCGCTCGCTGGGAAGGCAGACGGGATCGCGACACCTACGAGATCGACAAACTTGATCGCGATGGAGCTTGATGGGAAGGCAGACAGAAAAGTCGACGACGTGCGTGGCTACCTAGGATGGCGACGGCGGGTGCGGCAAGACATTAAGAGATTATGGCGAGGACACAATATTGAGCAAGGAGGACTGGACGGGATCCCTGTGCTACAATCTCCTAATTGCAAGAGCACCGATGAGATCGGTCGTGCGACACAGATGCGTTCCAGTCACATGATTCAAGTTAGAGTTCTCTGCTACGAAACCAAAGATGCGAGCGTTGGTTTTGGAAGTGTTCTGCGGCTAATTTACGCTTTAGGCAGGAAGTAACAGGCGAGGCGAAGCCTCAGTTTTTTGATCGGAGGAAAGTTGTGATAATTTTCTATGAGGATGTCAGCAGAAGAGAATGATGTAAGTGGTAAAGAATTGGAACTTTTGGGTAAGATAGATCTCAAAGTTTTAAAGGTTTTGGTCGGGCTCATATAGGGAGCTAGTGTCTCGTCGAGAGCCACTACCTCAACACGTGCTCCAATACAGGTGAAGCTAGATCTCCCTTTTGTAGATCTGAAGCTCGATGGACCAACCACGTATTTGAGTCGGTCGCGTCAAATCGAGGCTGCTCTGTAGGAAAGAGAATATGACACCTAATGGGGGTCGAGCCAAAGAGTAGCGATTTGAGAGGGCTGAGTGGAGGACGGCACATGACTGCTCAATTCGATGGTCCTGATTGCCTCATTAGTGGATGGCATTCGGAAAGTGAGTGACATTTGGGCGAAGCTAAAGAAGATCTATGCTGTAGTTGAGAACCACATGAGGTTGTTTCAGATTCAGCGTGAGCTAGAAGCAGTGGCTTAGAGTGATAGATCGATTTAAGAGTACTCTATAGACATGGAGCAGCTGTGGCAAGATTTTAATTACTTCTCATCTACGTCGAGCTATGGTGATCTTGGTGCAAGAAGTAAAAGATCTTTGCACAGTTGAGGACTATGCAACTTCTAGCTCATTTAAACCCGGCCTTTGATCAGAGGAGATCGATTTTCTTAGCTCAGGCGACTATTCCTAGACTAGATGAGGCCATTGCTGCGATGATACAGAAGGAGTTGCATGAAATTGTGCTCTGAGCTGAGTGATTTTTGGGGTGCATGATCAACATTGGCTACTGCAAGCTTAGGTACCCTAGGTGTCTAAGGGAAGACTCACAAGTGCTATAATGGTGGTGAAGTTGGCCGATTGAGCAGGGCCCTATCCTAAGCTACCGAAGGAGAGAAACAGGAGGACGTGGATAAGGTGGAGGTCTTTGTTGTGTTTTTAGTCGTGGGGGTCTTAAAGGTGGAAGAGGGGGCTACCAGAAAAATCTGATGGTAGCAGAGGACGAGGGAGAGATAGGTGTGATCTTTACTATTAAAGATAATAAGTGTCTGTAGCTGTTGAAGAGGAAGCAATAACAACAGTAGATGGAGCTGAAAATGTTTCAAATCCATCGACATCGAGGGATAACATTGCCACTTATGCTCGCTTCTGCAAAGGTACTGGTGACACATTTGCTCTCGCCTCTATTTCCACCATAGAATCATTAGAATTGATCGTAGATTCTAGTACTTCTCGTCATGTGACGGGTACTACTGGAGAGTTCTCTATATGTACTCATCTAGCACTACCAGAGAATATACAAATGCTAATGTTATAGCGTAGCCTATAGTTTGTAAGGGTACAGTGAGATGTACCAATCATATGAATTTGTTCAATGTTTTACATGACACCTTTTTCAGTAAACCTCTTATCCATTAGTGCCATTATTTTTCCGTTAGAATGCTTTAATTTTTTTGATATTCCTCAGTTGATTTTCTAAGAGAAAATGACAGTCCGAACACTTGAGACTGGAACTTGGCATAACGGACTCTGGTACTTAGTCCGAGAGGGGATTGACTCGGGATTGACTCGGCTTTGACATCAATGTAAGAAAGTGTTGCAGCAGGAGAATTTGGGAGGAATGCCGAGGATGTTTTACTGCTACAACACAAATGTATGGGACATACTAGTCTTAGTTTATTGAGTCGGTTGTATTCATCTATGTATGAAAAAACAAATAAGGAGAAATTGGTGTGTGATGCTTGTGAGTTTGGCAAGCTTAATAGGAGCTCTCATGTCAGTTCTGGAATAAGAGTTCTGGTTTGATACATTTTGATGTATATGGACCTTGTCCTACTAGTTCTATGAATGGTTACCAATATTTTATTATATTTATTGATTGCTTTTCTCGTGTTACTTGGATATACTTGATGAAACAGAAGAGTGAGGTGATTGTTTGCTTTTTCCACAAGACAATCCATATCCAATATGGTGCAGTTGTGAAGACACTGAGATCTTATAATGGGACATAATATATCCAACAAAGCATTTGAGAGCTACTTGTGAGCTCAAGGGATACAACACTAAACAACATGCATACACACCAGCACAAAATGAAGCAACAGTGGAAGAATCATCATCTTCTAGAGGTAGCCTGGATCATGATGTTGATAATGATTGTCCCACAACACTTATGGGGGCAAACACTGTTGGCAACCGCTCAATTGATTAACAGGATGTCCTCAAGCGAGCTGAAGTGGAAGTTTCATTGTCATATGTTGAAAGGAGACAATAGTGGGACCTTTGAAGGTTCTTGGATGTGTTTGCTTTGTAAAAAACAACAGACAATCTGTAAGAAAGTTGGATCCTAGAGCTGTGAAATGTGTATTTATGGGTTGTTCTGCTACTCAAAAAAGTTATATCTGTTAGAGTTTGATTGGAAAGAGTCTCTTTGTGAGTATGGATGTGTCATTTAGAGACTTTGAAACATAATAAACTAGAGTCACCCTTCGGTGATCCAACAACCACTGGAGCTATGAGGCAAGAGGTGAATATTAGTGGTGATGGAATGTTGCAATTCAGAGAAATGTCATGTTCTGTGATGTGGGATGAATCAATTGAGGAGACGAAACTCGATGAGATTGACCTAGAGGTGGTGGGATTCAAGTTGAAGGTGAGTTAAGGGTGTATACATGGAGTAAGAAGCAAACTTATGAAACAGAGTTTGCTGTGCCAATAAGTCCGTTCTCCTTGTCTTCCCCAACTCTTGAGACATCTACGACATCCACTTTTGATTCAAAACTCTTAGGTGATATTATTTCTCATCTTTTCACTCTTATCTCCTCAATGTTAACGAGGTAGCAATGCGGGACATCCTACTTATCATTTTGGGTGAGAACTTGACATTGCAAACTTTGTTTTTTATTCTAGCATCTCATCTTTGCATGGAGCATTTATTGCATCATTGGATTCTATCTCTATACCCAAGTCTTAGCAGATTGCTAAAAAGGATCCCAAGTGAAAAGCTGCGATGCGTGAAGAGCTTAGAGCTCTTGATAAAAATCGAACATGGGAGATTGTACCAGTACCAGTAGGGAAGAAGACAGTTGGATGTAGGTGGATCTTTATGATAAAACAAACTTTAGAAGGGAATGTGGAGATGTACAAAACACGACTAGTGCAAAAGGGTACAATCAACATATGAAATTTACTACGATGAAACCCTTGCACCAGTCGCAAAGATGAGCACAGTGAAGGCATTGACTTCTCTGGCAGTGGATAAACTTCACCAACTAGATGTGAATAATGCTTTTTTTTATGAGGAACTACTCAAGGAGGTATATATGGAGATACCACCAATATTCAGTACATCCCAGGCAGTGGGCGATGTGTGTAGGCTCAGGAAGTCATTGTAGAGCTTGAAGCAGTTTCCTCGAGCCTGGTTCGACAAGTTCAAAGAAGCAATGTTAGGCATGGGTTACCAGCAATCTATGTTGACCACATAGGATTCTTTCGATGACATGGTGATCACATTACTATTCTTGTTGTGTATGTGAATGATATGATTATCACTGGGGATGATCAGAGAGATTGCTCAGCTGAAGGCAAGTTTGAGCAAAAAGTTTGAGTTGAAGGACCTGAGACAGCTGAGATACTTCCTCAGAATTAAGGTGACTCGTGCAACATAGGGAATGATTCTATTTCAGAGGAAGTTTGTGCTAGACTCGCTCAAACAGAGAGACATGTTGGGATGCAAGCATGCAATTTCTCCAATTGATTGATTAGAAGGGAAAGTTGAGCGCAGAAGTAGGAGATCTAGTTTATCGCAAGACTAGAGGTTGGTAGGTCATCTCATCTATCCGAGTCACACTCATCTCAACATATCATTTGCAGTAAGAATGATGAATTGCTACATGCATGATTCAAGGAAGGGTCACATGGATGCATTATATCAGATTCTGAGGTATCGAAAGAGTACATTAGGGATGGGTTGATCTTTAGGAAGAATGGACATGTAAGAATTGAGGGCTATTGTGACTCTAACTGGGCGAATTGTATGGATGACAAAAAATCCCCATATGGATATTACATGTTTGTTGGGGGAAACTTGGTCTCGTGGAAGAGTAAGAAACAGTCAATAGTTGCAAGGGCAACAACAGAGACAATGTATAGGGTCATTACCTTAGGAGTTGTTGAAATGATGTGGTTAAGAACCTTGTTGGTAGAGCTCAAGGTGGACCAAAAAACTAAAATGAAGTTGTGGTGCGATAACAAGTTAGCAATCAACCCTATGCAACATGATAGAACCGAACATGTGGAGATTGATAGGTTCTTCATTCAGGAAAAGTAGAATTAACGGTCTAATGGAGCTAAGCATGTAGCCACTAGAGAGCAACTGGCTGTCTGCCTCACCAAAGGACTTGGCTCAATAGATTTGTCCAGGTTGTGTTACAAGATGGGCTTAGTTGATATCTTTTGCACATCTCGAGGGGGAGTGTTGAGATTTGTATCTAATGTAGGGTTATATTTGTAAATAGAAGAAGTCTAGGGATTTATTTGTAAATTTTGTAAGGCTCTATATAAGCCTATGTGTTAATGAAATGGAAGAGTTCTTTCACAAAATAATTCCATACCTAAGCTCTATTGAAAATCAAGTATACTTTGATTAAGGTATTATCCCCTAGTAGGAGCATATTGACTTTGAACTCTTCCGTAATATTTGTTCTCTGAAGATTTTAATATACCCGTACCTTCCAAGGCATTAACTTTTTGAGATATTTTTCTATATCTATATACCTTCTAGGAGATTAGTCTTCCGAGATTTTTGATGTATCTGTATCTTCTGTTGCATTAAAATTATGAGATTTTTGATTGAAGAATGTTAATCACTTACTCTCATAGAATTTTTGTAAGGAGAATTTTGTTTATAATTAGCTTCCCATCAATGTTTCATCATGAGTGTGCCTTCTTGGGGTATGAGTCGAGACCCTTTAGTCATTTGCTCTTATGAGATCTTGTGAGGACCCTGCCAACTATTAGTTTCCCATTGAAGCTTCCTCATATGCGTGCCTTTTAAGGTTATTATAAGAGATAATGTTGTCTATCGATGGCACGCACTGGTTTGATAAGTAATGGTGTGCATTAATGGTGTTTATAGATGAAGCTAGACATCAATGATATTCATCAACTTTATGGATGATGAAGAGTGATAATATTTGCGTGCATTGACATTGGTAATGATAGGTAATAAAGTCAGCAAACATCATAGATGTCTAGATAAAGATGGTTAAATGGTGGTAGATTGACGATGTTAATTCAACGATGGTATTGGTTTGATAATTGTAGTTCGATGATAATTTAAAGATAGTGATAGTCTGAAGTTGTTGGGCATCGATATTAATGACAATTTAACAATTATCATCTGATGATATTATTGTAGGCATTGATAGCCAGAAGGTGGAACATTGAAGTTTTGAAGTTCTTTAGCCCTCAATTGTTTTTTTAAACTCTGATCTAAGTCCAAGTTTTCATAGGAGATAGTAGAACCATGTGCCTTCTGATATTAGATGATGGCATAGATGTCAATGGTCCAATAGTATAGGCTAGGCAGCATATGAGCCTGTGTTGGATGGACGATTAAAATTAGTTTTGTTAAAGAGTTGCTCGTCAATGCTGCCTTGCATGTAAGAGCTTGATGAAAATCATTTAAGAATGTTTGACCTATCCAAAATGTTTGGTAGGGTGCTACTTAAACATTAAAGTGGTTAATGTAAATCTATCAAGGTTGTTCGATCTAATCGAGCTTGTTTGTCAGAATATTACTTGATAATATTAGCCTGTTTTGAGAAGGTTAAAGGAAAATTACTAAGAATGTTGATCTAGTTGAAGTTATTTATTGGAGTGTTACCCGATAATTTTAACTTGTAAAGAAGAGATCATGAGAAATTCATCAATGATGCTTGAACTATTTGAGATTGTTTGTCGGAGTATTACTAAGCAATGTTAATCTATGCGGAAGTGGTTGAATCGAACTCCTTGGGATCTATTGTATCTTGGTTGAGAAGGGCGATAACCATGTACAAACAAAAGGTGAATATTGGTCTATGTTTAGACTGATACTGCTTTTTCAAGGTCATGATTGCCATCATCTAAAGAGTAGATGTCCTGCTGAGGAATTTATGTCAATATTGAAGATCATTTGAGACTTATATAATATAATGTTTTACCAAAAAATATTGATTGTTGCTTGAAAATATGGATGAAACTTTAAATGAAAGGATTTTCTTGACTATATTGATGTCTCTATGAGGCTTCCATTAAGGTTGTCACTCAATTCTAATTTGCTTGACTCGATGATCGACGGATAATAGAAGATAGAGAATTGGTTGCAACTGTGCTTAGGACTTTTGTCCTTACAATTGAGGTTGCCCTTCAATTAAGTCATTCTTCCCTTAAAAATGATCTGATGGTGTAAATTGGACTGCCCTGCTATTATCGTGCCTGGGACGTTAATGTGAATGATTTTTTTTTCAGGTTTAGCAGAGAGTTATCTCCAATCTTTTCTCATGGGATTATAAATTGATATGTACAAAATAAAAGATTTGTTCCTTTCAGGTCCAAAAAGTTGGTGTGAATGATTTCTTAAGTTTATAGTTGCAATGAATATTTGATGTTACTAACTAGGTTACCCTGGACGGATGTGTAAAATTGGTGATATCTAAGTGGTGGATAACTTGTCCTGTTGAATGAAAATTTTGACCTTATAATAAGTCAGCCATTGACACACTTTTTTAATGATAAATTTAACGTGTCTCGCTATTATGATTATAGTTGTCCGGGAGGAAATGATCATAGATCTGATCTGTTGTGTCTTTCTTCATTAGCCTTATGTTTGTTTGGAACGAAAGGAGTAGAAATCTAATGTTCTTAGCATAGACTTTTTGTTTGAATCTGAGGCTATTATTACAAGTTTTATGCCTATTATTGATCACAAGAATTTTTTTGAAGCTTGCAGAGATGGGATGATTTTCTACAAATGTCGCCAAATTATTGCGTGCTAGATAATTCTCAATTTTAGAGAAATTCTAAGGCTTAGCTCAATGTCATTTTTCAGCACACATACAAATAGAAATGTAAAAGGGAGTTAGATTATTTATGTGAAAAAACAGAGGAAAGGGGAAAATCTACAGAGTTTGATCTAGTCAAAGTAATCTACTAGGAAATTGAAAGTATAAATATCTGTTCTTAATTTAAAATAGAGAATATGAGATTACAAAAATCGACAATCATAATTATGTCTTATGTAGTAATAATTTGATAAACAGTTATAGTTAGTCTACAATAATAGTGTTTATTGGCTACAATAACCGTATTTGGGCTATAATAATCACTGCTGATAATTGATAATGATTGATGGTTGTTCACATGTATTTATTTCAAAATTTATGCCTTAGGTGTTAACTCACTCTCCCCCTCTACCTTCATTTGGAAACTGGGGGCTATTTTTATTTCTTTACAAGGTTATTTTAGTAAATTTGACGAACCTCTAAAAGCTCCTTATCTAACTGTCCATGTTTATTTATTTATGCACAAACCTTTTTTTCAGTGCTTAAGTGTCTTAACATCTCAGAATAAAATGTTCTCGGGCTAATTAATTATTCTCGTCGAGCTGCTTGATTCGACTATAAGCATGTCAAATTTAGAGATTGTCTAGCCTTTCAATTAGTGCTCAAAAACTTCGGATTACAGTTCAAGTTTTGATATGAGCTTATTTGGGCTTGAAATTTTTTTCAAAGTCATTGGGTTCATATTAAGTTTGTTGAAATTAAAGTTTGGATGATATTTAATTTGAATATGAAAGATTTCTTGTCTAAAATGTATTGTGATTCGCATTTGATCATATAAATTTCTTGATGACATTAATCTTATTAAAAATATCATTTAGCAAATCTTTTTTTTTACTTCTTTCTAAGAACTTGTTAGGATAGGAAGAGAAAAGGTATATAAATTTGCTTGAGTGGGGATCCATCCATGCATTGAGGATTGTTTTTCTAAGTAGGGAATATAATTAAACTTGAAAATTCTATATCTCGCCTTGTGTGATTTAATGCGATTGCCATTTTATATTTTCAAAAAATATTTTTCATAGTTATAAATTTACAATTGATCATTTTCCCATATCTCACTTTGTTCATCTGAGGGACTAGCTCCTAGGGTACTAATTAGTCATATTTTTTGGTTTATCTTGCTCTTTTATAAGAATTATCTCATAATATTTTAGCCAATGAGGTCTACTTTTTTAGGTTTATCATATAAATATCCCCCCAAATATCATAACAGCCATATTATGCATAAATATTTATTTGAATAACCAAACAAAATTTAGATATTTATTGTATTTGCATGCACTATAAATTAAATAATGTTAAACGGTGAGAACCATGAATTTGCCCAGGCTTAATCACCATTACATTTCATTATTTAAGTTATATTACTTTTTAAACTGATTGTTGACTCCTGATTTCCTCGCTTGGTTTTTAGTCATAAAATAGCATTGTTTTTTAATGAATTTGTACATATTGGAAGGTTTGTAATCAAGGATTTGTTTTTGAGCTAAAAACTACTATAGCCTTTTCTTTTTAATCCTTGGTTTTTAAAATTTTGTTTTATCTTTTATTATTGGCTCAGCTTTCAGGCTAAATGCAATTACTTTCATTCATCACGAAGAGAAAATGAGACTTCTATCGTGAAATCCAATCATTGAACTCATTGCCCAACTGAGATAGCTATGGCTTCTTTTCTCGTGTGAATGGTTGTGCCACGAATGTCGAAGAATATGTTTTTGGTCGTCGCTGAATTTGAACTAGACTTGGTGGCCATGCTTTTAGTGGCATTGCTCTGCTAGAAATATGAAGCGATATTCCCATTTTAAGCTACGATAATCAATATTATAATGAGGATGTATGGGAAAATAACTTAGCTAATGCTCGCTTGAATATATATCTTACATATTTTTTAAATTGTATGAATAGATGGGAAGAATTATGAAATGGTTTGTAATGAAGCGATATTCTCATAAGACTAAGTGCAACCAAAGTCTGAGCCATGAATAAATTCCAAGGCTTTGAAGCCCTTCATGTGCATACAAAGCCCTCTTACCTTTGAACATTCCGGTTTCCATGATCACTTTGTGCCAAGTGTGCCATTGGGAGTCTTAAGTGACAGTTACCTAATCATTTCATAAGCTTTTTTTGGTAATCCAAGCATTTTTCTGATTTTGATGCTTTTTTCTGCACCAGAGAATAAGAGTTCCTGCAAACACGCACAAGCCTAGCTTCCAGGTGAACATCAGCTTATCTTCAAAAAACAATGTCAATTCCAAAGCGTCCGGCTCATCTCATAGAGACAGCGGAAGCATGCCATCTCCCAACATGGGTGACAGCATGACCGAGGAAGACTTGTACGAATGGTTGCAGAATGCCATGAATTCGGGAAGATTTGAACCCGACTCCATCCACAAAGAGGGTCCTTCCAGTAGCCGCAGCGGTTCTAAGAGCAGCAGCAAAAAGAAGCGAAAGGGGAAGAGGCAGTGGTAGGCTATTGTTCTTTGCCTTGGCCCCAGGAAATATTTTTCTACGATGAAATCTTGTAAGAGTTAATTTTTACTTGCGATTCAATATTGTTACACTTCTGCTAAATAATACCTTTCGTTGATGGCATCTCGCTCTTCTGTTGTTCTGTCTTGCCTTGCTCTTACACGAAAGTTCATAACATTGGTTAATGGATGGTAATGGGAAGAACTTGAGATATCAACGAATTACTTTTTTGCTTGCTATGGGGCTGGGGCGCAGTTGGACTTTGATCAAGAGTATGATGGCCTAAAGGCTTGTAATATGAGAGGATTATTTTGGTTGGCCAGTGGAAATAGGTGGGCTTGGCTATCAAGCGTGTGGGGATTGTTCTCATGGGTTGTGAAAAGTAGAGCATACAACTTGGGACTCAAGAGTGCAATTGAGAGAGGGAGAGGGAGAGGGAGAGCGAGAAGGAGAGAAAATAAAAAATAAACGTGAAAAAAATTGATACCTGTTAAGTTTCAAGGTTTGGTCGGCCATAATGCCTCTTGGCATTTTGCATAACAAAAATTATTTGGTCTTGTGTTGATGCTACATAAACTCTTAACAGAATTCGAATAATTTTGTTCGTAAGAGCTATCGTGCATATGATCGGTCATCCGTGAGACTAGAACAGAGTTGCTTTGTAGCCGTTTGGAACGTAAGTTAAAAATAAAAAAAATCTATGTTAAAAAAAAAAAAAATCTATGTTTCAATTTTTATATACATATCATTTTGAAAATGTTAATTTCACCTTCTAATAGTTAAAATGATGGTATTTTTGATGTGCTATCAAAGAATTGGATAACTTATATAAATAACAAAGGCATGTTGTTAGATGTGTAAAGACACGAGAATTGGGTAATGTGCATGTGAACGCCTACGTGATTTGGTTGTGATGTGCAGGAGTGAAGGATTGTAAGTTAAAGTATAATAAATGTAAATATATTCCATTAATGAAAACCTTTGAGAAAAACTAGTTATTTCAACATGTTGTACAATATATGAATTAATAAATATAAATAAAAATGCAATATCATGTAATGAATGAAGTGAAATATCATCTTTGATTAAGGATTATATAGCGAATCATTCATTGCTCTTATCTACTAACGGTGCAGAAAGGTGTATTGAATCTTGCAATGATCTACGGGTGGTATCCATTTATATTAACTTATTCAATGATTGTATTAGAGAATCAATCTAAGCATCTTTTATAAATTTAGACATTTTAATCCAGGTTGAGACGGGGAAACGTCATAGGCTATTTACATGCACGCCAAACAATTCTTAAATGGTTATACATTT
>NEWO01000881.1:184026-195005 GCA_003013225.1 Phalaenopsis aphrodite
CCAATTTCATTTCTTTCAACTACCACATGATCCAATTTGGCCAATTTGACTATCTTTAACCAAAATCCCCAATTACCCTTTAAAGACCCAAAATTCCCCAAATTCATCTCAAATGTCTATCAATTTGATCTTAATTAACTACAATTTCAATCCTAAACTCAAATTCAATTTTGATATGACAAAAATAAACAAAATCCAAGCTTAAATGGTCCATGATTTGAACCCAATTCTGATTTGGGTCAAAGCCCCAATTTTGACCATATGACTTAGTCTCACCAAATTGAACCTATCGCCTAGTCAATTGGACTCAATTAATGTTGAAAAATATTTATAACATTCCTATACATCAAAATCAACCATTAATTGGCCTTGGTGAAGCCTCAAATCCATTTTATTTTGGCCTAAATCCAAAATTCCCAAATTTAGCCCCAAATTGGCTAAGTCCCCAAATTTCACCCAATTGATTGCCTTAACCTCTAAATTGGCATCCAATTCATGTTGAAAACTCTTCATGAGGTCCCTATTTACCATTCACAACAATTAATTTGGACCTAGCCCAAGGCTAACCCAAGCTAGACCCAAGCCTAGCCCAACATGACCAAATTGATTAAAGTTCAAAATTTCTTCAAATTGACCTTTCAATTGGGCTCAAAACCATTTTCATTCTTCACCAAAGATGTTCCTTGTGATCATCTACACGAAATGAAACAATGAATTGAGCCAATTGACATGGCTAACCTAGCCCAAACCCAAGTTTTGGTCATTTGCAACCACTTGGACCCATGCACTAAATGTGCATAACCACCTTAAAGCCACCAAATTAACTCCACCACAGCCATTAGTTGGACCTAGTGACCAGTCCAAACACCATGAAACCACCTAAATCAAGCCATGGACCAAAGGTCCCCTAAATTAAGGGATCTTATTTCCAAAAATTCACATGCTTAAGATATCTTTGCCAAATCCAAGCACATTGGCATTAAATTGCTGTGATGGATTCCTCTTGGTTCCCTGAGCTCCTAGCCACCTCCCCCTGGCCGGCCGACCAGTCTAGTGGCCGGAAAAGCCCAAAACCGAGAGCCACCCTCATGGCATCCCACCCAAATCAAATATAGAGGCCAGCTCATCCAAATCAAACTATGGAGCTCCTCTGCCCTCCACCTAAGCACCACATTACACCTCCTAATTGGCCAAGANGTTTAAATGAAAGAGCACTATACCTCAAACCCTGCATCTATCCCAAAAGATAAACACAAAACTTGAGGGTGAGGCTCGATCAAATAAACTAAGAAATATATGACATTTGTTTGGTTTGCGAAACCATTTTATTTGCCGACAAGTTCCTCTATTAAATATGAAGAATTAAATAGGGTTTATATTAAGCTAGGTTTGAAAAATCTTCTTTTAAGGGAAAGCCCCTATAGTTAATTACATCTTAGATAACCAAAGTCACCTGAGAAAACTCTCGATAAAAATCAGGAAATGTTATCTTCAAAGAGGTCAAACAGATAAGACTTCTCAATGAAATTGGACAAAGAGGTGTGAAAGGGGGAATGACTCAAATTTGGAACATTTATCGTAGAGTCCAAAGGAGAAAGAACTAGGGGATGTCACAGATCCTGAGGAGAACCTCAGTAACATCCCAAGCTATCCTAATGTTTGGTTTCAGTTTTAGAGAGAAATATTTAAATGTTTCATCATGCAAATTTTATTAGTCAGGACTTACATTCGTGTGAAACGATCTCACAAATAGCTTGGAAAATGTGAGAATTTAGGTTGTAACGAATGACAACCTCAGAATCATACTTATATTGTACTACAGAGCTATACAAAAGACTAAAGATGAGTCGAGGATTTATGTTGCACTAGGTAGAAAACCTTAAAATCTCATGGCTTGTTGTTTAATTCTAAGGAAAGATGTGTTGTTGTAGATCCTCTTGCTGTTGAAGATGATTGTGCTACAATGCAAGCTCCAAGCTCCTCGGCGTGATGAGTTAATGTTTTCTAATATGTCAGGTTATAATGTCAAATCAGATGTCCTTATGATTATAGTTCTTTAAATGTTATGGGGCATATTAAAGTTGATCAGAGTGACATCGATTAGGATCCTACGGTTCCCTCGTTCTGGTGCTACTATTTTCTATCGGATTCACTTAGTCTAAATGAATTTACTAAAATCAACTTAATGAGTTCCATACTTTCATTTAAATCGTGAGAAGTCTCGTTAGCAACCGTAGGTTACCTCCTCCGAGAGATTCCCGATCATCCAATAGAGACATCTTAATTTAGTTGTAATTGTTGTTTTATGATGTTTGTGATTAAATTTTGAGTTGTCTTATATTTTAAATGTTGTGGTGGTGAATTTTATCTTGGTTAATTTTAGTTTTGGGTTTTGGTTTCACGGCTATCCTAACAGTTTTGATTTTCAAGCAGGGTAACATCGTTGTTTAACATGCAAGCTCAAGAAAAGAAGTACAAAAAGGTAAATTCATTAATTTAAAAGCGTACCTGCCAATTCTTCTCATTCCACCACCTGAAAGGTCAGTTCTTGCAAGACATGTATATAATTTTGCAAGGAATTTAAATTGCAGGAGTAGATGAATGTTTAGCTACCAAACCCCAAGTTATGATTTTATTAAATCTCAGAAGATCCTAGTGGATGATTTTAGAACAAAAATATGGCAAGTCCAATTTTCCCTTCAGAATGTCCAATAGATTTCAAAATGTTCGAGGCATTACCCCGGGGCATTTTGAAGATCTCTTGAAATATTTCGAGTTCATTTTTGGACTTATCATATGGTTCCATTAATCACCTGAGGTTGAAGTATGACTACCCCGTTGCTCAGTGAGACCTGATAATTTAATTATCCTCAGGATAGGGTACTCGATCAATCAATTGATGTCCCCTTTAAGAGTTATATGACAGAGTGCCCCTAAGGAAAGTTTAGGTCATTTAAGATTGTGGTACCTGCAATTAAAGTCAGGCTTGTAGTGTTTAAAGATATTAATCACTGATCATGTTATCTTCTAAATCCAATCAATTGAGTTTAGTCATCGAGCCTAAGTCACTACTAAGCCCTTAATAATCATGATAAGTGAAATGTTGATTATCAAAATTTTGATTCAAATGATGTGTATCCTTATTGAATGATCACATCATCCTCAACTTTGGGCCTAATAAAAGTACATTATCATCCTTCTGATTTAAGCCCAAAACTTAAGAATCATTTAATCTTAATTGACTTCCAATCCATGAAGATTAGGAGGATTATGATTTTGTTGATGTTGTACAAGGGTGGTGAGTGTGTTTCTACCTTTTTAATCTCATTGTATTTCAATCATCCAAGCATATTTATTAAGATATAAATTACCCATTTTCCCCTTGGTTAATCCTAAATTTTGATTAAGGCACCAAAGTCTAAAATGACTATTTCACTCTAGGGGCACTTCACCTCATAACTCACTAAACACAACTCAAATGAATTTGAGGGTTTAAAGTGTCATAGCCACGAGGTAATTACAATATCTAGAGGAGAATATGCGGACCTTTCAAAATTTGATTTGATTTATTTATTTATTTGAGCTTAAAAAATAGGACTCCTTAGAAATTAATTTATTTGACTATTCAAAATAAAGTTTTTATTTATGAGAAAATTATTAGAGGTTTCCTTAGATCAGAGAAATACTTAGACAAAATTTCATGATTTTTTGAATTAAATTATTATAATTATTTTAATGGGTGAATGAAGTAAATCTACTTTTAAAACTTTTAAAATTTATTTTTAAATTAGGAAAAATAGGAAAAAAAATTTAATGATTCCCAAGTAATTAGAGTATAATTAGGCATATTTTGAAATGTTTTGATATTTTTGGGATTTTTAATTATTTTAAAATTCAAAATAAGGCTTGAAAATTAAGTATTTTTTTAAAAAAAAGTTTTGTTTTTCTTAAGTGCCTTTGATCACAAGGAACTCAAAAAACCACTTTTCATAATTTTCTCAAGTGTATTTAATTTAATATAATTATTTTTGTACAAAAATATAAGGTTCCTTAGAAAAATCAACTTTAATATCTGAACTTAATCAAATAATTATTAAATTTTTACAGTGAGTAAACATGATTTTTAAGAATAATATGGATTTGATTTTGCCAATTTTTTATAATTACAAAATTTACCAAATTTCACATAAAATATTTACATTTAATTAAATATAGAAATTTATAGGATGATTCAAAACATCATGATATTTTTTCTAGACTTCTCTGACCACAGGAAACCTACTAAAATTATTTCCATAATTTTAAAAATGATATTTTGATATATATATAATTAAAATATTCAAAATGGTCACCTTAGCTTGAAAATTAGGGCTAGAAGCATAGAGATGTCCTCTGGCCTTGAAAAAACCAGAGGACATGGCCTCTATCATGAGGAATGAACTCTCAAAATTTAAAGTCATGGTGAGTAATATTTAATCATGAAGAATTGAAATACCACAAAGGGTATTTAACTCATTAAAAATCAGGGAATAAGAAAATAATTTTTATTTTTAGTCCTCATTATTCTCTTCTATTCACCGAGCAAGTGGGTATTTTTGTAAAGATTTTTCTATGCAAAGTTATGAATTTTAAAAAATTTGGTATCAAAATAAATCCAAAATCCCGCTATTTATCTACTTATCCATGCGGCACCAACTCATCCTCGTCCGCTCCGAAGTCTCCATGTGGCGCTCCGTCATTTGATGCCACCAGCCACATAGACACCTTGTCAGCTCGTGGTTCACATACCTTATCCTCGTTCGGCTTCATCAGGACCGTCCAATGGATAACGTGCGATCGGATGACATCCGTTCATCATCCCCAAGTGACCTAACCTGTAAACCGTTCACACTAAAACCTTAAGATCTTCGCATAAACTCAATCAAATTGCCTGAGGTTTATTTTTAAACCTTCATCTACTCAAGATGAACACATCTATATGGTTAATCAAGTATGAAATCAAGCCATTACAAATGGAGAATCAAAATAAGCTCAGATTAGGGTTGAGGTTCAATAGCTTTGTCTGAGAGGGAAGGCCTCAATCAGATGGTTGCGGTAGCTTGGATTGGACCCAACGAACCTTCAAATGAAGTCTTAAGCTCTAATGAATTGTCTAAGTATGATTTCGACCAAGGTGGATTTCAGGTGTTGGTCTAGAACTATGCTAGAGGCTATTTCAGAGGGAGCTTTTGTGGGGAATCATCCTCTTTCACTGTGGGGATGGAGTGTGCAAAATTAATTGGAATTTTGTGCACTGTGGTGGAGTGGAGAGATCTGTCCTAGTTTTAGGGCAAATTTAAGTGAAGAAATTGGCTCTAAGGGGTGGCTATCAGTGGCTGAGAGCAAGGGGATTGCACTTGGGGTGGTTTGGAGAAGCTCTGGTGAGATTTTGGCAGAGTTTCCTGAAGGTTCCAAGCACTCCATTCCCTGGATGAGGAGAGCTCCATTTATAGCCATGGCCGTCTGGTGGAGCTCAGGGCTAGGAATTGGGTGCTAAAGCTTTCTGAGGTGGAGGGAAGAAAGGCACTAATGGCCAATGTGAGTGAGCCAACTCAGGGAGGTTTAATTTTGGGTTTTAGTGTTGGCCCTTGAGCTGATTGTTTCCTGTGGGTAAGGAAGTGGCTGGCCAGGGTATGGTCACTTCTTGGCTCAGGGAGGCCAGAGGGTGCTTAATGATGGTTAACTCCTTAGGGTAAGTGATGATGGCCAAGATATTTGAGTTTAGGCCAAATATGGGGTGAAATCGCTTAAATCAAGGGACCATTGGTCTATGTCTCATCTTGGCTAGTTTAAGTGGGTTTAGCCTGGTCCATTGGGTGTATTTTATGACTGTGTTATCATTAATGTGGTGGCTTAGGCATGGCTAAGTTAATTTTGGTGCATGGGTTCAATTTGGGTCAAAATGGCTATAAGTTTGGTTTGGGTTAGGCTAGCCATGTGATTAATTTCAATTGATTGATCAAAATTATGTAAATTATTGTCATGAAGGTTTTTTGTGAAAGATTGAAATAATTTTGAGTTCAATTGGAAGCTCAATTTGAAGGATTTTGGGATTTTGGTCAATTTGGGCATGTTGGACTAGACTTGGGTTTAGGTTGGGTTAGGCTTAGAATTTGGTTCAATGAAATGGTCTAAATGATCAAGAAAATGTTATGAAGATTTTTTATGAAGGAATGGAGTGGAAATTTTGGGGTCAAGGCTTTCAATTTGGTGGGATTTGGAGACAGCCAATTTGAGGCAAATTTGGGGATATTGAATGTAGGTTGAAATTGAGTAACATTTAGGCTTGAAAAAGGCCAATTGAAGGTTTAATTTGATGTGTAGGATTGTTGTGAAGAGTATAAGATTCAAATTGGGGCAAGTTGAGCAGGCTATGAGGTTCAATTAGGTGAGGTTAGGTGATAGGGCCAAAATATAGGGTTTTGATTTAAATCAAAATTGAGCTCAAAGAATGGAAAAATTAGGCTTGGATTTGGTTTTTATTGATCATGTGAAAATTTAATTTGAGTTTAGGATTGAAATTGATGGGAATTGGGTCCAAATTTATGGACATTTGAAGTGAATTTGAGTAAATTGGGTCTTTAAAGGTAATTTGGGGGTTTAGGACAAAATGGTCAAAATGGTCAAATTATGTTCAATTGAAGGGTCTAAATTGATTTTGGAGACATTTAAAGTGATTTTGGATCTTTTTAAAAACTTTGGGGTGCCAAGGGTATTTTTGTATTTTTTGCAAATTTGAGGGTATTTTGATAATTTTGGAATTTTTGGGTGGATTTGGGCAATTTGGGTATTTTGAAATGGTTTAAAATTATATTTGAAGAATTTTGGGTATTTTGGATGAATTTAAGAATTTTGGTTAAAATTAGGGTTTCAAGGGCATTTAGGTAGTTTAGGTGGATTTGAGGGCAAAATGCCAAGTTGGATATTTTGGTGGAATTTGGGTGCCAACCACCATATATGAGCTATGGACCAATGAAATTCCCATTTGGGTCCTCTATGCATTGGTCTTAGCTAAACCCTAGCCTAGGGCTAGTGGGTCTTAGGGTCCATCTACTGATCCCGAGACGAGAATTGAAATTTAGGTATTGATCCCTGGATACAGCTAATATGCACAGTACAATAATAATTCAGATTATATTTCGCTTATATTTCTTTACTTTGAAACAAAACCAAAAACTTGATCCTGAAGAAAAATAAGAATCTAAATTTTAATTTATATATATTAGGATACTACGCAAGTATACGTATTGTTATCAAGTAATATATGACTTTTTGATTAAGACCTGAATATCAAACCCACATGGAGAATACACAATATGCACTATTGAACAACAAACTTTCTATTTTTAATAAAAAGATAATTATCTAAACTAAAGATGATTTTTGAAAAAATGAAAATTTAAATATTTTTGATACTTTCAATATTTTGATAGAACAATAATAATTTAAAAAGATAACTAGAGTTTTTGTAGAAGAAAATCACTAAAAATGAAAATATCTTTCTTCTTGTTATGAATCAGTAATTAATATAAGAATTCTGTTGTGAAAGTATGCAAATTGTTTTGTGCCAAATAGGAGCAATAATATTCTTTACCCTTACTAGAGATGCTATAAAGAACATTGACTTATTTAAAGTTTGAATAGTTCTGAAGACCGGTTAGACAGAGAAGATACTAGCTCTCACTCTAGAGTTCCCTTGATTACCTCCACCTAGGGGCTAACATTCTCGTATCAGAAATTAAAGCAATAAACCAAGTTGGGGGCTTTAACATGTCACTTTAAAGTCCTCTAACTCTACACCCTTGAATGAATATTTCCCTATTTATTTGCACTCAATCATATGAACCACATTCTCATTCATACAACCTGATGTGATTCTTTCCAATTGCTGACTGAGACAATATTGCCCGGTTCTTACATGTTCTCACAACAAAGTTTAACATATGGATTGTCCAAATCAATAATTAAATGAAGTGCATCGATTTAAATCATCACAACTTCTTCCATCATTGCAGATCAATACTTTCCACAACTTCCGTCCAAAACTTAATTACATATCATTTTAAGAAGAAAAATAAAGAAAACTACTCAGAATCCATGGAGAAAACAAAACCACACTTCAATTCAAAATAAGAAATCGTTGTCAAACCAACAACAAGTCTCAATTAAAACCAAAAGTAGTCTACAAAAACAGAAAGATAAAAACTTATCTCAAGTCCTCCACCAAACTTTTGAAGTTCCTTTGATTCTCTTCTTTGTACAATCACTCAATATAAAATAACAAAAATGATAAAATAAAAGTAAAAGTGGTGTCTGAAAATCTCTCCAAACTAACTCCCTAAATGAGAACTTTCAAAACTTTCCAATACTTTCAAGACCTCTTTCAAAGTCCCAATCTTCTTTCTTTTATAATTTTTCAAAAGGTGCCTTGGTTTCTCTTCAAAATATGTCTAGATTCGATGTATTTCCCCAAGAGATGCATTCTTTCTTAATAATTTTCGTCCATGGTGGTTATCACCACCTATTAAGCCAATGGGTGCCTCAAACACCTCTTCAAAATTCACAGAAATCAAATTTACTCGTCCAATAACTACCACTGGCAGTTAAGCGCGGGGCATCTGGCACTTAGGGGCGACCTTCTCTGTTTAACTGGCGCTTGAGTTCCGGATCTGGCGCTTAAGCGCCAATACTCTTTTGCACATTTTTCACCTTTCTGCTCCACATTTGATCATTTTTCACACCTTTAATCATTTTTCACCCTTTTTACCTGTATCTGTAAGAAAAACACAAAAATACCTTCCATTAAAGCCCAATATCTCAAAAATAGGTATAAAAATGTGCTAAAAATACTATATATTTTAGGTGTATCAAAATCTCCCAAACTTAAAATGTTACTTGTCCTCAAGTGACACTTCAATCTTTATAAACTAAATATGTATGATATGTACATGAGTTTCTTTAAGAGTTACTAAAATTTTGATTTAGAAATATAGTAGTCTAATTTAGAGAAAATATTCAGTAAATGAGACCAACTTAAACTTTAGCAATTCTTAAAGTTAAGAAAGGTGAAAATATGAGTTTTTATCTAATTCAGAAATGTATTGTAGATTTTCCAAATTTAGAATTTAGTCCTTTTATTATCTGTACTTAAAAAAATTTATTAAAAATAATTTTACTTGCTATATTATATCTATAAGCTTAAGAGTTTCTGAAGTCTTATACTTTGAAAAGATCAAATGTAGAATCAATTTTTGATTAGACGCTAATCCTCAAGCTTCTCCTTCTTAATTTTTTTTCTCTTTTTATTTTTCTTTTTCTTTTCTTTTCTTTTCTTCCTCTTTTTCTTTTCTTTTTCTTTTCTTTCTTTTTTTTCTTTTTATTTTTAGGTAAGGATTACTATATCTGGATAGGCCTTTAATGATTTTGAATTCCACTTCTCCTCTCCTAAAGCAAAGTCTTGATATAAGTCCTTTACTTATAAATATAATAATAGTTTTGAAAATTATTTTAATAAATGAAATTTAAGTATTAAAAATAAAAGTTTAAATTATCTATATTTTTTAAAAATACAATTTTTCTTACTAAAGGTAGTTACTTATATTAATCATTTTCTCTTCTAAAACTTTTTAACTTAAAGTTTTTCCTCATTTCTAAAAATTTTAACCAAATTTTCTTACTCATTTCTAAAATTAAATTTTATTTACCTAATATAACTTCATGTACATTATCAATTTTTTTCTTTTCAAATCAAATTCACTTGTAGCACATTTGAGAATAATAAAAATTCCAATTTTGAAAATATTTTCATCCCCCCAAACTTAAATTTTTAATAGATTAAACAGTTTAGCATCACATATATATAAGCAGGAATGAAAATTTAAAATAACACACTAACAAGAATTTTAAACCCTAATGATACAAGTATAAAACTAAAAACAAGAGTAAAACTAATTTTTGATCAAATTTTCTATATTTTCATTTCAATTTAACATGTAGAGATTCAATAGACTTCTAAGCAATGGGTATAAACATAAAAGTAAACTAATACAATAACTTGATTTCACAATCTCAACATAAAAACAAACACACTAACATGATAAAAGAAAAATATAGGGTAGCAGTTTCAAGTATTTAAATTTAAGATCTAAGTTAGCTAGATTTTCAACTTTACAACAAATATAAAATTAAATTAAGTTCTAAACTAACAAAATCACAAAACTCACAATAGTTACAACCCTAAAATTTTAAAACAAACTACTAACTAACACAAATATTACAATAAAATTAAAAATAAAAGTCTCACACATCACAATGTCTTAACAAGTACACAAACATACATGTCTCAAGTCCAAATCATGAAAACACATCACATCACAATTCTCACTTAAACATAAAAGTCCAAACCACATCACATAGTTCAAATCAACACACAGATGCAAATGTAGTAAGCCCAGACCACATAGTTAATATCATATTACAATCATAAAATAAATCTCTCAGCTCTACCCTTCATCCTCTAAATCACCGCTATCCCAAACTTTTGCAAGCTCATAATCAGGGTATCTAGGAAATGGAGGAAATTGCACTCCTTAGTTACCCCTAAAGAGGCTCTCCATAGATGAGTGAAATTTCTCTTCATAATCACTTTTTCTCCTATTATACCTATCAGTATGCTCTACAAAACACTCTAAATTTTGTACCCTATCAGCGGTAAAATTAATATTATCCATCATCCTCTGCAATAATTGATCTCGGGTCTCAGTAGCTCACCACGAGATGTAGAAGCACATGGGGTAGATGGTCTAGATGTAGAAGCAGTAGATGTCTCCATTCCATAGCTCCGAGAAAATCCTTCTCTCTAGCAAAAAATTGAATGCTCAGAATAAGTCTTCACATTCACCTTAGTAATGGGCTTTAGAGGTAATAAAACTTCCTCCCAG
>NEWO01000882.1:21251-45090 GCA_003013225.1 Phalaenopsis aphrodite
ATATATAGTTAACTATCCTTTTACATAGCATGAAATTAAGGAAAAGCCTAATTATCTCCATGGAGCATAAAATAAAAGTGTGAAGAAGTAGAGTTCCCAACAAGGATTTGTTCAGTCTTCCTCTCCAAGGAAGCTAACCAATGGGTAGGATTATTACCCTCTCTAGAGATGTGTTTGAACTCCACCCTGCATCTATTTATAAAATCCTTCATTTTATTTTTCCAGCAGAGTAGATTCCAATGAGGAGCTTCATCATTCACCAAGATTTTAATGCAGACAAGGGAGTCAGATTCAAGAATCAAATGAGCCATTTGACAATGATGAGGAATTCTAATAGCCTAGTAAATAGCTATAAATTATGCCTCCAAAGCATCAACAGCCTAAGTGGGAGAGGT
Source organism: Phalaenopsis aphrodite (assembly GCA_003013225.1). Classification (NCBI taxonomy): domain Eukaryota; kingdom Viridiplantae; phylum Streptophyta; class Magnoliopsida; order Asparagales; family Orchidaceae; genus Phalaenopsis; species Phalaenopsis aphrodite. Next base: position 21,647 of record NEWO01000882.1, read on the forward strand.
AAAATATAAAATACATTTCCCTCGGGAGTTCCTGAAGATTCCACCTACACATGCAATGTCACTAGAGTAATTTCCATCAATAAACACCTTCAACCAGCCAAGGGTAGGAGGATTCCAAAAAAATTAAGTGGGCCTGAAATTTTGCTATTTTTTAGCTAGGAATTTAAATCTTAAATATACTGGGAATTAATGATATTAAGCTTCTGGATATAAGAGGTGCAATTAAAGAACACAAAACTAACCCCACGAAGATTCTCGTTATACTTAGCTTGAGTTTTGCACATTCATATGAACCATGCAACCAGATAGGGAAGAACTAGTAAATTAGCTTTTTTTCAGTCCTCCTAGCATATGTCGAATTTAAACCAGCTCATAGTAAAAATATCAATCCTGAGTTGATCAAGAAGGCTCGACCAAATTCTTTCAGAGAAGGAACAAGTAAAAAATAAATGTTCTAGAGATTCTTATTCGGCATTGCAATGATAATAGCTGGAGGGACCCCTCAATCCCTTGATTTTTAAGATGTCATCTGTGGGGAGCAAGGAATTCTAAAGTTTCCAACAAACAAAAATGAAATGGAAGGTATTAGAAGCTTTCCCCAAATGATTTTGCCCCAAGCAACATGATTCCAATGGAAAAACTTTTTTAAATGTATCCAGCAAAATTTCTGTGAGGAAGCTTTTTTGGTAATAAATTTATCCTTCTGATTAGTAGAAAAAGGAGTGTCCTTTACCAACTTAACTTGCTCCCTAGAGGGCATAATATTTAACATTCTACTGTTCCACTGTTCCTCAGACCAATAATCTTTGACATGACTGTGGTAATTGGTGTTGCGAAAAGTACAGACAAGTTTCTCTCCATTACTAACTCAATGATCTAACCAAAAGTTGATTTGGCCGTCATCCATCTCCCAAATGAATAGCTCTTTAGCCTGATTTTTGATACTCAACATCTTGGACTAATTTTGGAATCCCCCAATTTCATAGTAGCAAGAGTTGGATGCACAAACTTGCAGTACTTCCTCATCATATAATTAGCTGAAAAACTATCTTGGGCCCTAAATTTGATCCAAAACTTGCATAAGTTAATGAATCTTAAGTGCTGAAAAATCCATGAAGCCCAAACCTCCAGCTTCAAGAGTCTTATAAACTTTCTGCCAAGTTAGCCAGTGGAACTGTTTCTTCTGCCCAGCCCATAGAAATTTTTTAAAAATTCTACCAAGGAGCACTTGTGTACCCTTCTGCATAGTAAACATCTGAAGGACATAAGCAAGCATGGCATGCAGAATGCTTTTCAGTGCAGTAATTCTCCAACCATTTGAAAGGAAAGAGTTTGTCTAGCAATTAATGTGGGCCTAGATCTAATCAATAACTTCCTGCAATTGATTTTGCTTTGTTCTACCTTTGATTAAGTGGACTCCATGATACTTAGTAGGAAGAGAAGCAATTTAAATCCAGTATAATCAGATATCCAATGTTTGATCAGAGAGTTTATGTTAGCGCTAACATAAACCTAACATTTCTGCTGTTTTAGATCCATACTTGAAGCTAGTTGAAAGTGCTTAAATACTTTATATAATGTCTTGATGGCATTTTTGATTGCCTTAGAGAAGATTATTATATCATCTTCATAGGACAAATGGCTTATGTTGATATTAGATGTGTGTTGATAGGCCAATTGCGATGAAGAATCAAACATATTTTTTAGTAAACTTTAAAAGTAATTCAAGGCTAAAATAAAGATAGTAGGAGACAAATGGTTTCCTTGTTTAATTCTCCTAAAGGTAGTGAAAAACCCATGACATTTGTCATTGATCAGGATAGAATGAGAATTGCATTTCAACCATCTTCCAATTAGATTAATGAAATTCATAGTGAAGCCCCTAACAGATAAAGTCTCCAAAATGAATTCCCAATTAATGGAATAGTATCATAGGCCTTCTTTATATCAAGCTTGAAAATGGCATTACCCCCTCTGCATTTCCTGTCAAGGTCTAGCAAAAGTTCCTAAGCCAACAAAATATTATCCATAATATTTCTGCCCTTGAAAAAAGTAACCTGATTAGAAAATATGAGATTTTGGAGATATGATTGAAGCCTAAAAACATCAATTGAGTCTAAAGCAGCTTTAATTTTATCCTCCAAAGGTATTTGGATCATATTTAAGCTTTGTACCTATTCTTGACAGTCAGAGAAGATAATAGGCTCAATTGTAGCTCTAACTATTTGACTGCTTGTGATTAGATTATGGAAATAATTAACAGCATCTTGAGCAATTTTCTCATCAGAGATGAGATTCTGACCAGTAGAATTGGTGATAAAAAGAATCATATTGCATTTCCTTTTGAAATTAATACATGCTTGATAAAAACTTGCATTTTTGTCTCCCTTAGTGAACTTAGAGCTAGCAACCACTTGCTTAAGAAAACTCTCATGATAGTTGATTTGGGAAAGAAGTTTTTCATTTGCTTGATATACCTCAGTTTAGGCCCATTTGAAACAAGCTTCTAATCTGTAAACCTCCTCTTGAGTAGCTATAAGTTTTTCATAAACATTCCCAAACTTCTCCAAACTACACCATATAAGATGCACAACTACATTCTTTTGCAGTTTTGAAAGATTAATCCGAGGATTACCATTAGGTTTAGAGATCCATGCCTTGTCAATTTCCTGAAGGAACTCAGGGTGTAAAGGCCACATGTCTTGAAATCTAAAGGGGGTACCTACGGGTCTGGAAGAGTTCTGAATGGAGGAAAGTAGGGGTCTGTGATCAGACCCAACCATGGCAAGGTGTGAGATAATAGTATAAGGAAAAGTTCGGAGCCACTTAGAATTTACCAGCATTCTATCCAGCCTCTATCCCAAGGTGCCCTCCTTCATCTAAATTGAAGCCCTTGAAATCCTAGAATAAAACGTGTAGAATTGTGGATGAAATCATTAAGTTGTTAGGGCTGAAGACAAAGGAGCATTACCCCCACTTTTTTCAGTAGGAGAAGTTATACAATTAAGTTCTCCTCCTTAAACCTGGAAGGAATCAATAAACTGAACCAAGTGCAGTAAATCCTGCCATAGGGTGTTCAGTTGACTGGTTAAGCTGTTGGCATATATCAAAGTAGTTTACCCCACATAAGCTCCAATAGTAAACTGAATGTGCAGGAATTGTGAATGATTAATTAACATTGACCACTATAGCTCAGATTTTGCTAAAATCCATATTTTATTATTCAAGTTAGCAAAATGAGTGAACTTAGGAAAAATTTTTACAATGTTTTGAGGATATTTTATGACCATGGGCTCTAGAAGAGCAAAGCACCAACTTTTGTGAGTTCTGATAGGATATTTTAGTCTCTTAAGTGATGAGGGGTGGGCTACTCCTCTTATATTCCAACATAGAAAATTAATCATTGAGAAAAGGTTTTCCCCATCCCTCTAGTTATAGGATGAGGTTCAACTTGGGGAATTATGGAAGGCCCATCCCAGGATTGAACTTCCAACAATTTTTGTATCTCCACCCTCCCTTTCTTCTTCTGTTGCTTTTTTGAACTGCCATTCATCAGATAACACATTAGTGAGACTGTTAAGTGTAGGATCATCAATCTTATTTGGATTGATATCTAATAATCTTTCTTCTTGTATAATATCCTTCAGATGTCTCTTTTTAGCAGGAGAACAGTTAGCTAGCAATAAAGTAGTGTCCTCCAGCTCGGCAACAACTACTGCAGTGTTATTCAAATTAGATGTATGATGAGTAGCATTATTAATGTCAAAGGATTTCTCACCTGCAACCCTTCCCCCCCCCATTTTCAGTTGCCTCAAACTAACTAGCTGCAACTACCTTCTCCTTATTACTTTCAGAATTATTCTTTATTGTTGGTGGATAAAGCCTGTAACACTTATCCAAATTATGTCCAAACATTCTACAATGAGTACAATAAAAAGGTCTTTGCTCAACCAAAATGCTCTGCCAAAAATCTTCCTCTTCAAATACAATCCACACCCTCTCAAAATCTAAAAGTGTTATATCTCTTTAAACTAGAACTCTAGCCTCTACAGGTCTAGCTATATTGTAAGTTGGAGCATCTACCTTCTAATATATATATATATATATATATATATATATATATATATATATATATATATATATATATATATTATAGAAGGAGACTAGGCTCCTATTTCATTAAATAAAAGGGATACAAAAAGGAAGGCAAAGATAAGGCACTTCACAAAAGTTAAAGAGAAAGAACTCTTATGAAAGGTAGATCAGCAAGATCTCCTTTCAAGAGTAATTCTAGAGAAGGACTGGTACAAGTATCTATGAAGGGACTCTGAGAATAGAGGCCAGCCTTTGCAAGCCCATTAGTAGGTATGTTACCCTCCCTATATGTATGAGAGAAAGACATCCTAATCTCCTTGCTCAAGGAATGTATGCCAGTGATCCAATTAATTAGATACCAAGGGGTAGATATTCTCCCATCAAGAATGTTGATTAAAGTCATCGAGTCAGTTTCAACCATTAACTGTTTCCAGCAACAATTTTTGGCCATAGAAACTACCCCAATAAACAGCTTGAGCTTCAGCTTTCAAAGGGTCCTTAGCTCTGATAAGAGACTGAAAAAAGAGTAGACATTCCCCACTAACATTTCTTAAAACCCTACCAACCCCTGCATTAGGATAAATGAAGCTTCCATCAATGTTTACCTTAACCCAACCCTTATGAGGGCAGCTCCATTGAACATGAATAATTTGTAATTTCCTTGAACAGTTGAGGGAGGTTGTGCATAGGATTTCAGGAAGTTTCCTATGATAATACAATTTCTGTAAATATCTGTAGGAATTAGTGGCAATGGAAGTGGCATCCACTTGGGATTCATCATATTTCAACTTCTTTCTAGCCATCCAAACAAACCAAGCAATGATACAAGGGATGGGAGGGAGATATTGAGCATGCCAATCTTCCCAGCTTAGGTAAAAATCATGCCAGGACAGTTGAACAGTATTTAGTTTCAGTTTAGGTAACAAGAGGTTCGAGACTTGCTAAACATTGGAACATTTGAAGAACAAATTATGGAGGGAATTCTCTTCAGTTTTACACAAGCTACATCTTGAAGGGCCTCTCAAGCCTTTTAGTTATAAAATATCATCAGTGGGAACGAAACCATAGAATAATCTCCAAGAGAAGAAGGTCATAGAAGGAGAAAGGAACTTGTTCCAAACACATTTGCCCCAGGAAACCTCTTATTGAAGAAAGCAAAAATTAGCTATGGAAGCAGAAAAAGTCTGGGAAACCTTCCTCTTCACTATAATTTTGTCTTTCTTGGATTTTTCAATAGGTTTTCTGAAGAATATATTTAGTATTCTATTATCAAGGATGTTCTGATGAGCTTGTTGGTTCCACTCACCATCAGACCAAAGGTCAGCCACCTGTGTTGTAAGGTTGAATTGAGATCCAGATAATGGAGAAATAATGCCTTCTCCAATCCAATATCCAGCCACACATTGAGTCTGCCTTCCCCTATTTCCCAAATGAATAGTTGTTCAGCCTTAAATCTCATCTTCACCATGTTTTTTAAAGTTCTTGAATCCCCCAATCTATTAATCACAAGAGAAGGATGCAGAACTTTGCAGTACTTTCCTTTTAAAAATTCTGCCCAAATGGAATTCTGTGCTCTAAACATAACCCAGAGTTTGCAAAACATGGTTTGAGAAATCTGCTGGAATCTTTTAAACCCTAGCCCTCCTGCTTTAGCAATGCCACATACTTTTTACCATCTCACCCAATGCACCTGCTTTCTCTGGCCTGCCCAAAGGAATCTGTTGAAAGTTCTTTCAAGAGTAGTTTAGATGGATTTCTTCATAATAGATACTTGTGATATATACGATGGAAGGGTGGCCAAAATACTTTTGAGGAGGGTAATTCATCCCCCATTGGAGAGGAAAGTGTTAGACCAGCTGTTGAGCTTGTCTTGGACTTTTATGATAATATCATCAAATTGGTCTTGCCTTCTCCTCCCTTTAAGCAATAAAGTCCCCAAGTATTTCAGAGGAAGAGAACTAGAGCAAAAGCTAGTAAGATCTGAAATCTAATGCTTGATATCTGGTTTCACCATTTTGCTGAACACAACTTGGCATTTCTGTTTAAGAAATTTCATTCCAGAGCAATCTTGAAAATTCTTCAGACATTGGAAAAGCAATTTAACAACATGTTTAGTTGCTTTGGCAAATATAATAACATCATCAGCAAAGGCTAAATGGTTAACAACAATGTTAGATCTGTGGTTATATGGTGAGTGAGGAGCTTTCGCCATTAATTGATTCAAAAGTCTAGAAAAGTAATCAAATGCAAGTATGAAGATAGTAGGGGATAAGGGGTGACCTTACTTGATGCCTTTAGAAGCTGTGAAGAAGCCATGAGACTTCCCATTAATGAAAATATAATGATAATTGCTATTAAGCCACCTATGAATCAAGGAAATAAAGGATTGAGAGAATCCCCTTACAGATTGCACCTCCTCAATGATTTCCCAAAGTATGGTATCATAAGCCTTTTGGATATCAAGTTTGAAAATAAGATTCCCTCCTCCACACTGTTTGTCCAAATGTAAGACTAATTCTTAAGTTAAGAGAACATTCTCTACTATACTTCTCCCTTGAACAAAAGTTGATTGATTTTCACTGATGAGATGATGTAAATGAGGCTGAAATTTATTGGAAATCACCTTGCTAACAATTTTGAACAGCACGTTAGTGAGACTTATAGGCTTGAACTGGTCCCAAAAGAGCATGGGTTATTTTTGGGAATTATGGAAATGGTAGAGCATTTAAAATAGTTACGCAAATTCATCCCTCAGAAAAAGCTTTGTACTGCCTCAATAACCTCTCCTTTAATGATCTTCCTTGCTTTCTTATAGAAATCTATAGAGAATCCATCTGGGCCTGCCACTTTGTTGCTGTCAATCGAGGTCAAGGCTGACCAAATTTCCAATTCCCCAAGGATAGAAGCCAAACCCAGGTTTCTTGTGTAACTCTGATCAAATACGTCTTACTAAATTGGAAGCCTGATGACTGGTGGTTGAGTGAATAGAGTTTGGAAATAATGAATAACACTAGCAAAAATTAAGTCTTCCGATTGAATTCAGTGCCCTGAGGGATCTCTAATGTTATAAATGGTTTTGCATTTCCTGCTATAGTTGACGCAAGTATGAAAGCACTTAGAGTTTGTGTCCCCTTCACAGAATCTGGTCTTAGCAGCCTTTTGAGCATAGAATTCCTCCTTCATACTAATGGCATTCATCATCTTTTCATTATCCAGCATTAAATCCTTTTTAGTTTCAGGATTGTTTTCCAGCATAGCCTCCATATCATTCGCTTCCTTTTCAGCCTACTTTACTTTCAAATTAATATCCCCCACCACAGTCCAGTTCCAATTAGGCACTTATTTCCCAATCCTCTTTTGCAGCATCCATAGTTTAATCAAAGGATTAGAGTGGTGACAATCTCTGCACCCCAACGAGATTTAATTAAGAAAATCATGGTCAGATACCACAAGTTGAGATATCTAAAGCTAGACTTATGCTTGATTGGAGATAAAGAAATAGTGATAAGCAATGGCCTATGATCAGATCCTATCATGCTAAGCTATTGAACAGAAGTATGTAAAAATTCATTCAACCAAAGAGAGTTAATAAGGATTCTATCCAATCTTTCCTATAAAGGTCCTCTCCTCCAAGTAAACTTGGGTCTAGTGAAGTCAAGATCAAATAAGCCAGCCATGCTAATATTACAATTTAAGTAGTTCATAGATTTGGAATCAGGTAGATTGCCACCAAGTTTTTTAGTAGGGGCAGAAATGGAATTGAAACCGCCACCCACTAGCCATAAGGAATTGTGGAATTTATGATAACATGAATGCTCTCCCACAGCTCCAATTTGGCCCTTGAGGAGCTTCCTGCATAAATAAAAGTAGTCAGTCCTTCATGACCCCCAAAGTAAAACTTGATGTGAAGGAATTCTTAATGATCCCACAAAATATGACACATAACTTCCTGTCTATGGAGTAACCAAATTTTATTATTCAGATTAGCAAAATGAGAGAAGCCAGAAAATTTTCTAAGGACTTTCTAGGGGTTTTTGGAAACCATATGCTCCAAAATAGCCAAAAACCAAAGCTTATACATCCTATTCAAAGCAATAAGTCTATTAAGGGATTTAGGATGTGCCAATCCCCTAACATTCCAACACAAAAGGTTCATCATCCAAAGGAGATGGATTTGCCCCTCCTTCTAGAACTTGCTATGGCCTCCTTTATTTCTATATGAGTTTTTCTATCTCTGAGTGAGTATGTTCACCCCTTCACACTGTTTAATTCTTGGTTACCCTTTTTCTTTTTTCTTATTTTTTGGGTTTGCCATTCATCTACTAAAGCAGTTTGTAAAACTTCAACTAAGGTAGAGTCCACATAACAATCCTTATGAACAACCTCACCAACATCCGGCTGAGAACTCTGGGGCTCAGAAACAAAATGTTCCTGGGTAGTAGCTACACTAGTTGTGACCTGTATAGCTAATGGTTCTTAATGACTTTCTAAGGGGCCAGCTTCATCCTTGGATAAATTATCTGTCATTCCATTCAAAAGATTATGGTGGTTAGGACTAGCAATGGTTCTACTTTTGTCTGCATTTTCAGTCCTAATAACCAAAAAAGTATTCGTAGTCTGGTGAATTTCTTCATGACCTTTGGCATTATACTTGGAATTGATATGATCAGAACTCTTAGCAGTAATTGCCTTTTCCCTCACAAGCTCCACCAAAGGTTCCACAGGCAAATCAGCATCTTTTGGAACCCCATCATTAGTGTTCCTGAGATGAGGGTGCAGTTTAAAACACTTGTTATCTGTGTGCCCAAACATACAGCAGTGGAAGAAATAGTAAGAATTTTGTTCAGCAATGATTTTCTTCGAATAACCATTATGTTCTGCACCCAGCCATATTTCATCAACTGCTGGGAGAGTTAGATCCCTTTCAACTAGGATTCTGGCTACTGATGGTCTAGATAAATTGAAAGTTGGAACATCGAATTTTAGAGGTTTACCCAAAGCCTGTCCAATGTTAAACAACACTTTATGATTGAAAAATGAAGCTTTAATCCTGAAATTTTGAACCATATAAGAACAATTGGGAGTTCTTTGCTAGGATCAAATTTAGTAGACAACTACTAGAATCTTCATAGTGTTGCCCTCAATATATAAAATGTGCTTATAGAAGACTCCAGTATATTCTTTTTCTCTAGTTAAGTGGATTAGAATGTGTCTACCATCAATGAGGCCAACTATCCAAGCTCTTTTAAGTTTAATTCCATCAAAGAACTTCCTTATAGCTTCCATTTTTGGATGACCTAACTGAAATTTACCTATCAGAGTAAATTTGCAATTCTCAGTCAGGCCTTGGATATCCTCCTCATTATAAAAAATGGCCATTTTTCCACTTTTCTTGCTCAGAGGTTTAATGATTGGGTCAGCCACCTCATGGTAGCTTTGAGTAAACACCAAGTCATGAAAATTTTTAATAGAGTCAAAGCCTTTTCCAACAACATCAGCAAAGTTAACCATTGCTTATTAAATATTAGTTTCCAAATCCGCATTGCTTTGTTCAGCCATCAGCACTCCACAACAATGGAATAGTACCTCCACAACAACTTGAAGAAAAAAGTTCCCAAGAAGTAGAAAAACTAGAGAAGAAGCTTCCAAGGATAAAAGAAAACTCAAGGAGAGGGAAAATAAGGAGCAGAGAAGGGATGGAGATCCCCACAAACCTTAGACAGTCTAGGGAAACCCTAGTAGAGCTATCCGCAAGCCTGCTGCCACCTTCATCTTATATATATATGATGGAGGTGGTGGCTGGACCTAGCAGAGCACTGCTAGGGTTTTGGCAGTAATGGAGCTGCCTGGTGTTGCTGGGAAGTTTGTTCTTGGTGCTGGCTGGATCTTGAAGATGCTCATTTGGCTATTTTAGAACTTTTTGCTTGGGTCTTGGTGGACTTGTTGGGGTAGTTGAGGTTTCTTGCCTTCTTTGAAAAGCTTTTAATATTCCATTGGGCAGCTCAAGCTCCTTTGCTTCTTCTTCTGTCTTTCCTTGGTGTTTCTTACCTTGCTTGGAAGCTATGGTTTTGCTGCCTTTGGGAAGTTAGCTTAGGTAGCAGCTGTCTGTTTTTACTTCCCTTGCTTGGTGTTTGTTTTGGCCTGGTAACTTCCCTGTTTTGGGGTCCTGGGCTGGTGAAACATGAATACCCCTGGTGACTTGGAAACCAACTTGCAATGGACTAAAGCCACCTATGCTGGAGTGGTGGGTAATCCTTCCTCCCCTTTTCTGGATCCTGATTTACTAGTCTTCCCTCAAGACTTTCATAACACTGCTGCTAGAAGAGGATTTGCTGCTTGCATTCACCCTGTGGGTAATAAAGATGGGGAACCTGCTGCCTTCTTTTCTGAAAATAAGCTTGGTGACTTAAACTTGAAGGTTCAGTTCACCCTAATTGGTAAATTCAGCTTGGGACATCCAAAGATGGAAATAGTAAGAAAATATTTTCAATCCCTGAAGATTTTAGAATGGAAGCTAGGGTTGTTGGATGGTAGACACCTCCTAATCCAGCTGACTAAAGAAGAGGACTATGCTAGAAGTTTTGCAAAGAAATCCATCATCATTGCTGGAATAGAAATGAAAATCTTAAAATGGTCACCTAATTATGATCCAGCACAAGAACCTCCCACAGTTCCTATTTGGTTTAAGCTACCTAAGCTGCCTTTGCATATATTTAAACTGAATGCATTGTTCAATATTGGGTGCACCTTGGGTACACCATTGAAGGTTGATGATGCTACTTTTAACAAGGCCAGACCAGCCAGTGCATGAATCTTAGTGGAAAGTTATGTTACTCTCCCTGATGTTAAGAGAATATGGATTGGGGACACTCAGAGAGGATTCTGGCAAGAAGTCTTCATGGAGCAAAGACCACACTATTGCCAACATTGCAAAATTTTTGGACATAACAGGGAGAGATGCTACCAATTGAAACCTCCCATTAGAAGAACTCACCACCAACCTCAGCAGGAGTTGAAGGATGCCACTAACAATATCCAGGAAGCTGGAAATACAAAAGTGCAAAAGAAGACATTGCATGCTGAAGGGACTGAGAAGTCTCCCACCCAAATAGACCCTCACTGTGTGGAGAAGACAGTTAGAGTTGGCAGCAAAGTAGCTGGCCAAATATCTACAAAGGATAAGGAACTAAAGATACAACCAGAGGCTGAGTCAGTGTGGGAACAGTTGACCTCCCCACCTCCCAAAAATGTGATGAATCAAATGGTGGATTCAGTGGTGGAACCCCCTTGTCAGAAACTTGTAGAAGACATGAATAAAGAGCTGGAGTCAGACTGGAAAATTCAGAAAGCTAAGAAGAAAAAGAATTATAAACTAGAAGGACAAGATATTGGGAAAGGCAAGGAGCTTCAGAGTTTGGAGGTCCATGCTAATCAGACAAGAATGGGTTCTAACAAATATAGAGGGAGGACTAGGTCCAGGTCCCAACGTTACTCTTCTCCCCCTTCCCCATGATTAATCTGTTGTGTTGGAATATTAGGGGGATTGCCCACCCCCTATCTCTGAAAAGACTCAAATATCTGAATAAGAAGCACAGACTTTGGTGTATTGACATTTTGGACCCATGGTTCATCTCAACATTTTAAAAATTGCTAAAGCCTTCCCAGGATTGAATTTGTTCACTAACATCAACAACAAAATTTGGGTTTTTTGTAGGAAAGAAATGCAGTGCTCTATCCTACTTAACCGTACCCTAGTCTTACATTTTAAACTCAGATTTATGGATAAGTAAGTTTCTGCTTCCTTTGTCTATGATGGTTGTTCTAAAGAAGCTAGAATTGAGTTGTGGGAATCCCTGCAGCTCATCTAAGGCTCTGTTGACAAGGCCTGGCTGGTGGGAGGAGACTTCAATTGTATCTCTTCTCCTGCTGAAAGGAAGGGAGGCAGACCTCCTAATCTCATTAATATATCATTCTTCATTGACAATATCCAAAAAACTGGGTTACTTAACCTGGGGTATAATGGTCCTACCTTTACTTGGAGAAGGAAGGAGCTGTGGGAAAGGCTGGATAGAGTTCTGGCTAATGACAATTGGATCCAACAGTTTTTGCAGACATTTGTTACCCATTTAAGCCTTGTTGGGTTGACCACAGGCCTTTACTGATCACTATTGGGAAGAAGATGGCCAACCAGAAAAGCCCCTTCAAATATTTAAATGTTTGGTCTCAGCATTTAACTTTCTTGAATAGTATTAAAGAACAGTGGAAGAAAGACCTTCACCCTGACCCATTCATCAACCTTTGGCTTAATCAGAAGAGGGTTGCTAAAGCCTTTAAGCAGTGGAGCTGGAATACTTTTGGAGACCTCCTACTGATTGTTGATAAGGCTGAAAAGGAGGTAAATGAGCTGGAGGAGGAGCATAGAAAAGGAAGGATTGATGAGGCTGTTTTTCTTGAGGCTAATGAGAGACTTTTAAATGCTATCCAGTGGCAGGATAACTTCCTTCAAAAAAAGGCTGCAAAAACTAAATTTACTGATGGAGATAGGAACATTAAATTCTACCATGACTGCATCAAATACGAAAGGAAATGCAACACTATCCACTCTATCAAAGATCATAATGGTACCTGGCTCAGGAAGGATGAGAAAATTGCTGAAAGGGTTGTACAATATTGCCACAGCCTAATGAATGAGACCATCAGGGATAGAGAACAAATTGATAAAAATTTGTTCATAGACAGCAAGAAGTTTACTGTTAATCTGCACTTAAATGATATCCCTGATGATGAAGAGATAAAGGCTGTTTTGAATTCTATTGATAGTTCCAAATCAGCTGGACCTGGTGAGTTTACTTCAGACTTCTATAAGAAGGCTTGGGATGTCATCAAGGAAGAAGTGATCAAAGCCATTCAACACTTTTTCAAAGGAAACTCTCTCCCTAACTATTTCAGTGCCTCCACTATTGTCTTTATCCAAAAGACCTCTATCAAGTATAGTTGTAAGTAGTATAGAACTCTGAGTTTAAACAATGTCATAAGTAAGATTATATGTAAAATTATTGTCCACAGGCTTCAGCCTGTATTACCTCACCTTGTCAGCATTAATCAAGCTGCCTTTGTTAAAGGTAGAAGTATTGGGGATAACATCCTTCTGGATCAAGAACTTCTACAGGATTTGGAGAAACCTTGCAGATGGGGTAATGCAATCTTTAAGCTTAATCTAATGAAGGCTTATGACATGGTAAACTGGGATTTCATCATTGAATGTTTGGAAGCTAGGGGCTTTTCCAGAGATTGCTGCAAGATGATTAAAAGATGGCTGGAGGATAACATAAACTCAATTTTTATAAATGGGAAATCTCATGGATTCTTTAAAGCCACCAGAGGACTTAAACAAGGGGACCCTTTGTCCCGCACCATTTTCATACTGGTGTTGGACTACTTTTCTAGACTGATGGACTGCAAGGAGAAGAGGAAAAGCTTTAACTCTTATCACAATAGAGCTAGGATGCACATAAGCCATTTGATCTATGCTGATGACATCCTACTATTCACTAGGGCTTCTAAGCCTGCTACTAAGTACATTATGGGGTGTCTTTAACATTTCCAACATGTTTCTGGGCTAAAGGTCAACAAGGAAAAATGTGAGATTCTCATTAGCAAAAAAGCCTCTTTATCAATCAACCAATGGATGCATTCTTACACTGGTTTCTCTAGCCTGAGCCTCCCCTTCAAATATTTGGGGATTCATCTTACCAAAGGATGAACAAAGCTGATCCAATTTGATGTGGTTATTGATAAGATAACCTCCACTCTTCAGGGGTGGTCTAACTCCTTTTTGTCCAATGGGGGTAGGATCACCCTACTGAAGAGCATTCTTAACTCTATCCCATTGTATGCTCTCCAAGTGGCCACAACGAAAAGAAGTACATCTTTGCTGCTGGAAAGAACCTTCAACAGATTTTGTGGGCTGGGAACAGAAAACAAGTGGCTTGGGCTAGTTGGCAAAAAGTAGCTAAACTATGGGAGGGTGGTGGTTTAGGTTTTAAAGGCTTGCATCAGATGCAACACATTAGCCTGTGTAAGTTGTGGATTAAATTCAGACAAAATGAAAGCTTATGGGCCAACTTTATGATGGACAAATATTACAAGTTTGTCCACCCTGATGAGGTCACTATGAAGGTGGGAGACTCCAAAATTTGTGTTCAGATGCTCATGGTTAGAGATGACAATGATCAGCTACTCAGATGGGAGTTGGGACATGGGAATATTAATTTTTAGAAAGACAACTGGTGTTCTAATGACTGTTTGGAACCTTTACAGGATGAAAAGGAGGGGGATTTATTGGTCAAAGACTGCTGGGTAGGTAATGACTGGTCTGAGGACTTCTTGAGGGGATTACTGATGGAGGAGTCTGCTAGCTACATCTCTACTATACAATTTGACAGAAATAAGAAGGACAAACTCATCTTGCTGAATAAGACTAAAGCTAGTATTTCTAAAGACATCCAGAATTACCTGTATTGCTGGGATCCTTGCCAGTGGAACATCTCCACTTGCCAAAAACACCTCACCCCCTCTATGTTGTTCTTCTCTTGGAGAGTTCTCAATAACCTTCTCCCAACTGATGATATTCTGTAACTTAAAGGCTTGAAAGGCCCTTCAAGATGCCATTTATGCAAGCTAGATCACGACATAAGGGACCATTTATTCTTCAGGTGCAACTTTGCCAAGGAGGTTTGGAGAAAATAACTTCCCAAATGAACATAAACCTGATTAACATTGGTTGGGATAACATTATTGACTGCATTAAAGATTGGAAAGGGATAAACCTCAAGCCAATTCCATTCATTGTTGCTTGGTTTATATGGATGGCTAGAAACATGGACAAACATGAGGATAGGGAGGCCAGTGCTACTTGAGTGATGACTAACTGCTGGGCTTACCTAAATAAGCTAATACACTGGAGGAAGTTCCCCAGGATTCTGCTGACCACAACTTACATGGGTGCCAATCACTTTAAAATTATCAAGGTGAGATGGGAGAGACCTCCTTAGCTTAGCACTGAAAGTAAGATCCACTTCTCTTTTGTGGATAGGGAAGCTAATAGACTTGCTAATTTTCTAGCTATAGAAGGTGCTCGTGCTGATCATCCTGAGGTGTGCACATCTCTCTCCCCCTCCCTACATATAATAACTCAGGGAGACAAGCTTCAGATTTCTTACCTCAGAGTGCAAAGATGATTGCTGGTTTTGTGGTTGTGGACATGAAATGTTATGCCCTGTTGCTGAGATTGTGTCTCCTCTTGACATTGGGAAGTCAGTTGTTTAGTTTTGTTAGGGAGTTGTTTTGTAAATATATATATATATATATACAATATTCTGTTTTCTCCCTTCTGTTTTGAGTTGAAATTGTATGTGGATGGGTCACCCTTATGAGTGAGTTATGTATGTTTTGTTTTTGCTTTTAGATAGGGGACCCCTTCCAATTTTGGTATTTGTTTTCTTTTGCATCAACATGCAAGGAGCTGAATAATGCTCCTTAACCAAATATATATATTAGCCGAATAATGCTCCTCAATTCCAGCTTTCTTGTTGGTGAAACTTCCATCAGTGTTGATTTTAATGTAGAGGTGAGGAGGCCTCTCCCGTCTTACCTTGATAACCTTCATCTATTGTAGATCAATATTAGGTAGGACCTTCAATATCTTAGGGAATTTCTTCCAACTTATCAGCTTGTTTAAATATGTCAGATAGTTAGACACCACAGAAGCAGTATTGGTCCCACTGTCCTCATGCTTCACCTTTTTTTAGCCATTCCAAACAAACCAGGCAACAATGAACAAAATTGGCATAAGGTTTATCTCCTGCCAGTCCTTTAGATAGTCTTTTATGTTACCGCATCCAATATTGATCAGGTTAAGATTCATGTAAGACGTCAAACTGTTCCAAACCTCCCTACAAAATATGCACCTAAAAAACAGATGCTCACTGGATTTGCGGTCAAGCATGCAGAGTTGACATCTTACTGGGCCTTTCAACCATTTTTGTTTCCAAATATCTTATTTTGGAATTAAGTCATTTAGGACTCTCCATGAAAAGAACAACATAGAAGGAGTTAGATTTTCATGGCAAGAGAAAATATTCCATTGGCATTTGTCCCAACTGAATAAGTTGTTCTGAATATCCTTTGAAAGGCTTGACCTGGTCCTGTTAATGAGATGAAGTTGATCTTTTTATTTCTGTCAAATTGTATTTTTGAAATGATTCTATTAGACGGTTCCTTCAGAAAATTTTTCAAAGTGTCCTCAGACCAAACATTGTCATTCCAACAATCTTTAACCTTTAAATCCTCCTCCTTTTTTTCCTGCAGAGGCACCAAATGTTCTATAGGGCACCATTTATCCTTCCAAAAGTTGACTTCTCCATGGCCCAGCTCCCAAATGAGAAGTTTTTGAATGTCTTCTCTAACCTTAAGTATCAGGATCCATGTCTTGGAGTCCCCCAGCTTCTCAGTTACTTCCCCAGGATGATCAAATTTGCAGTTATTGGACTCCATGAACTAGCCCATATGCTTTCGTTTTATCTGAAGTTTATCCAAAGTTTACACATGCTAATTTGTTGCATATGGGGTAATCCTTTAACTCCCAAACTGCCAGCTTCATATGATTTAGCCACTCTTTGCCAACTTGCTCGGGCCATTTGTTTCCTGTTCCCAGCCCAAAGGAACCTATTGAAGGTTCTTTCTAGCATCAAGGTGATCCTTCTTTTCATTGATTACACTTAAAGGATATAAATAGGGATCGAGGTTAGAATGCTCTTTATTAGGGTGATCCTTCCACCATTTGAGAGTAAGAGTTGGACCACCCCTGGACAGTGGAATTAATCTTGTCAATAACCTCAATAAATTGAGTCAAATTGGCTCTCCCTCTGAACACTTGAGTGCCCAGATATTTGAAGGGAATGCTCATGAATGAGAACCCAGTGAAATTTAGCATCCATGGCCTCAGTGGTAATGGGACTCTCTTGCTAACCAAGATATGACATTTGTCCTCATTTACTTTTAGCCCTGACACCTGTTGGAATTTTTGCAAGCAATCATGAAGGTACTCAGTAGCTGACTTAGTGGGCCTAGTAAAAATAAGAATATCATCAACATAGATAAGATGACTAATGCCCATCTTAGCTCTATCATGATAAGGATTAAAGCTTTTTCCTTTTTCCTGACAATCAATAAGTCTGGATAAGTAATCCAAAACCAGAATGAAAATAGTTTAGGAAAGAGGGTCCCCTTGTTTAAACTGTCTAGTACCTTTAAGGAAGCCATAAGATTTCTCATGGATGAATGCAAAATTAGCATTAGACTCCAACCATCTTTGAATGATCAAACAGAATTCCCAGGAAAAACCCTAGCTTCCAAGCATTCCATAATAAAAACCTAGTTCATTATATCATAGGCCTTCTTCAAGTTTAGCTTGTAAATTGCATTACCCCCTTTGCAAGGTTTCTCCAAATCCTATAAAATTTCCTGTGCTAGAAGTATGTTGTCCCCTATGTTTCTGCCTTTAAAAAATGCTGCTTGGTTTGTGCTAATTAACTGAGGTAGTGTTGGCTGAAGTCTGTTCACCATTATTTTGCTGACAATTTTACTTATGACATTATTAAGACTCAGAGTTCTGTAATGGCTCCAGCTATCTTTGATAGAAGTCTTAGGGATGAAATCAATGGAGGAAGCATTGAAATAATTTGGTAAGGAGTGTCCTTGGAAGAAGTGCTGGATATCTTGAATTACCTCCAACTTGATGACACCCCAAGCTTTTTAATAGAAATCTGCTGTAAACCCATCAGGACCTACAGATTTAGAGCTATCAATGGAGTTTAAAGCACTTTGAATCTCTTCCTCCTCAGGTATGTAAGTAAAGTTCATTCTAGCAGTGTACTGACTGCTGTCAGTAAACAAGTTGTTGTCTATATGATCTCTGTTAATGTTGTTTCCATTCATGAGGTTTTGGCAGTACAAGACAACACTTTCAGCAATCTCCTCCTCTTGTCTGAGCCAGGTTCCATTTTGATCCTTGATGCAATGGATATTGTTGCACTTTCTTTCAGTCCTAGCCAAAAGAGATGCATCATCAACTTCCCTAGCTTCCAAACCAGTTTCGAAGGTTGTCAAGTCCTTTTCAGCTAACACCACATGCTCAAGTACATTGCCAACTTTGTTCCAATTCCAATGCTTCAAAGCTTTAGCTACATTTTTCTGAAGATGCCACAAATTGATCTCAGAGTAAGGGTGAATAGAACCACCCCGGTTCTCTTTAGTAAGCTTAAGAAAATATGGATGATCCACCCACATGTTTTGAACTCTAAAAGGTGGTTTTTCAGAGGGAGGGTTACCAGTAATGCTGACCAAAAGTGGTCTGTGATTAGATCCAAGTAAGCTGAGGTGGGAAACATAGGTATGTAAGAAGTTCTGGAACCAGAGATCATCAAATAAAATTCTATCCAATCTCTCCCAGATTTTATCCCTTCTCCAAGTAAATTGTGAACCCTAAAAGCCAAGATCAAATAAGCCAGTTATGTGAATATTATAAAAAATTTAAGAAAACCTGTGGAAATTGGGAGGTCTGCCACCTTTTTATTAAGAAATATCAGCAACACTGTTGAAATTTCTCCCCACCAGCCAGGGGGAGGACATAGACTTACCAATGTAAGTTAGGCCAGTCAATAGATCACTTCTTGCAAATGTGGTGTACCTAGCATAGACAATAGTAGCAAAACCGCACTTTCCAGCAATGTCAAATTGGAAATGGACATACTGAGGGTCATTGATAATGACAGTCCATGAAATTTCAAGTATGCATAGCGGCCATATTTTGTATGTGGCGAAGAGACAGTAAATCCCCTCAGGTTAAGGGTTCGATCCCATCGTGGCGTGGATGCTCTGGAACTTTAGGCACATGGCATGGGCTCTCATCAAGCAGCCAAAAAGGGCATAAAAACTTGATATTTGAGCCTCTGTCAAATATCTATTTTCATTTTGAAGAAAAAAAAATATATAAATATTAAAACTCTAAAAATCAGCTAGGATAAATTTCTACAGTGTTGGAAGCGGTGGCAGAAAGCTAACCTGATTTTCATCCCTTGTATTGTTACTTGGTTCATCTAGATGTGTAGGAATCAAGCCAAGCTTGATAACCTTACACCCATGGACAAGTCTGTGGTATTTAACTCTACTTCCTATATGCATAAAATTATTAAATTTCAGAAGTTTCCCAATATCGTCCATAATTGGGTGCCTGAGAAGAAAGTTAAGTAGTTTTGCAAGCCAACTTTTGTCCTTTAGACCCCTCCATCTGATCGGCTCAAGGTCAATACTGATGGTAGTTTTTCTAAGGAATCTTCTGGAGTTGGGGGATTTTTTGGAAACTCCCGAGTTCAATTTATCCTATACTTTTATTCTCCATCTTGGGTTTATGATGCTCTGGAAACTGAGATGATAGCCATATATTAGGCTATAAAAATTGCTCATCAATGCAAGATCAAAAGCCTGATTGTTGAATCTGATTCCAACACTTGTATCAGGATACTTCATAAAGATAAAGTTCATCATTTGTTTATTGGCAGGTGGCTACATAAACTTAAGAATTTCTTGAACAATGGGAGAGTGAAATTTCAACATTTTCTCAGAGAAGGCAATAGTCCAGCTTATTGTTTGGCTTCCATGGGGAGGAATACTGAGCTGATTTCTATAAGAAGGAGACCACCAGCACAACTAGCCTTTCTTTCACATGGTGATAATTTGCATATTACTTTCCTTCTTTTTATGTAATGGAGAATATATATATATATATATATATATATATATATATATANCTTGTGCATTTATATTATCAAATTTAGCCTTCTGCATCAGAAAACTAGCAAAGCCTTGAGGAGATGGGGTTGGGAAACTTTTGGAAATGTGTTCTCCAATGTGCTATCTTCTGAAAAAGAGGTTGAGAGACTTGAGGCTGCTGCTCAAAATAATCTTGCCACTGATACTGATTTGTTGACTGCCCAGTCAAATTTGATTAAAGCAATTAATATTCAGGATTTGATGCTCAAACAAAAAGCCTCTATAAGGTGTTTCTCTGAAGGGGACAGAAATAACAAGTTTAACGTTGCCTATATAAGTTATAAGAAGAAATGCAACACCATACATTCCATAATCTCCAAGGATGGCAGGTGGCTGAATGTTAAAGAACATATTGCAAAGGATGCTGTTAATTTCTACAGCTCTATTCTGAACTCTTTTGCTGAACTTAATACTGATGATGAAGATTACTTTACTGAAGAATCCAATTACACTAGTCAGCTTAACCTCACTGAACCCCCTTCTGTTGTGGAAATTTTGGAAGCTTTAAGCAATATTGATAGCTCTAAGGCAGCTAGCCTTGATGGTTTTACAACTGACTTCTACAAAAAAAATTGGCACATAATCAAGGGTGAGGTGGTTGAGGCAATTGTGAACTTCTTTAAAGGAGTCAACCTACGCAACTATTTCAGTAACACTTCCATTGTGCTCATCCCTAAATGGGAATTAAAGAAAACATGGGATCACTACAGGCTTATAATCCTGACTTCTGTCATCAACAAACTAATTAGCAAGATCATTGTGAGAAGGTTGCAACCTCACTTGGAAAAAATCATATGCCCTAACGAAACTGCCTTTATTAAAGGTAGATCTATTAATGATAATGTGTTGTTGGCACAAGAACTCACTTTGGATCTTGATAAAATCAGTAAAGGAGGAAACCTCATTTGTAAATTAGATATTAAAAAGGCCTATGATACCATTGACTGGAACTTTATCTTTGGTATGCTCACAGCTAGAGGATTTCAACCAGAATTCAGAAATCTTATTCAAAGATGGCTTACCAATAATAACGACTCCATCCTTATCAATGGCCAACTCCAGGGGGCTTTCAATGCATCTAGAGGACTAAAGCAAGGTGATCCACTCTCTCCCACTATCTTAATAATTGCTATGGATTACTTTTCTAGAATTTTTCACAGGAACATCTCAACAATCAATATTCCAGATTTCACCATAGATCCAATTTAGCTATCTCTCATCTCATGGATGTTGATGACATAATGATATTCTCCAATGTTCATAAACTAGCTGTGAAGAAGGTTTATAAATGCATACAACATCTTCAGCAATAATCTGGTATGAAATTCTGTCCCACTAAGAGCCGGCTCATATTTAACAAGAAGACTTCTCCCAATACTAAGCATTAGATCTCCAATTACACGGGCTTCTCTACTGCTAGGGAACCTGTAAGGTATCTGGGAGTTCAACTCATTGGGGGCAGATCAAAGTTGACCCAGTTTCATGAGACCCTTCAGAAAATTCAGAGAACTCTATCCAGTTGGTCTTATTCCTTCTTGTCCAATGGGGGAAGGATCACTCTTCTGAAAAGTATCCTGACAACCTTCCCCTCTTATATCCTCCAAAGCAACTATCTCAAGAAAAGCACCCAAATCCAGTTGGAGAGAACTTTTAACAGATTTTTATGGGCTGGTCAAAGAAAGCAGTTACATTGGGCTTCTTGGCAGAAGGTTGCCAAAGCCATTTTAGCTGGTGGGCTGGGGTTCAAGGGGCTCCAACAAGTTGTAAAAATTAACTTCTGCAAGATGTCAATTAATTTCAGAGCACAAACTTCCTTGTGGGCAAAGTTCATGTATGGCAAGTATTGCAAGGGCAATCACCCCTCCCTTATCTCTAGAAAGATGGGAGACTCCAAAATTTTGACAAATATGCTGAAATTCAGAGAACAAGCTAAAGACATGTACATTTGGGATTTTTGGAATGGTAAAGTGAACTTTTGGCTTGACAACTGGTGTCCTAAAGACAGGATTGGGGCTCCCCCTCCAGATTTCAACCCTCAGCTTCTAGTTTGTGACTGATGGGATGGGGACTCCTGGGATGTTCCTAAGATCCAATCTCTCATTTAAGAGCCTCACTTATCTCTAGTCACTGGAATTGTGTTTGCTAAAGATAAAAAGGATAATATTATTTGGCAAAGTTACATCAACCAAAGCCTAACCAAAGCAATTTATGCCAAGTTAAATCTCTGGGAAAAGGTCAATTGGGGTGTGGTCTTCTAGAACAGATTCCTATCCCCCTCTATTTCTTTCTTTTGCTGGAGATTTTTCAATAACCTATTGCCCACTGATGATATTCTAAAACTGAAAGGTTTAAGAGCACCCTCTAGATGTTGTATTTGTCTAAAAAGTGAGGAGAACATTCACGACCTGTTTTTTAAATGTGAATTTCCACAAAAGGTGTGGAAAGAGCTCCTTTATGGGATGAAGAAGGACCTTTTGGACAAGGATTGGACCAGTCTTTATGCTGGTTGGTATAGTTAGAGAAGTACACAGGAGGAGTCTATCCCCTTCATTGTGGCTTGGTTCTTGTGGATGGGGAGGAACAAAAACAAACATGATGTAAGAGTATCCAACACAACAAGGTAACTAGAAACTGTGTTGCCTATCTCAACAAAATTACTCAGCTTAAGAACTACCCTGGCTTAAATTTGGCCCAAGCGAGCAACACTATCAATCATAACAGAATTGAGACTGTCATTTGGAACCCTCCTGATACTCTAACCATGAAAATAAACACTAATGGTAGCTTCTCTAAATGGGGTGCAGGGGTGGGTGGGGTTTTCAGAAACTCCACCAGTAACTGTCTACTTTTCTTCCATGCCCCCACTGTGGCTATTAATGCCCTTGAAGCTGAGCTTACTGCTATCTACTAGGCCCTTACTTTTGCAAAAAAGGCATCTTGGCAGAAAGTCTGGATTGAGGTTGACTCTTCACAGCTCCTCTCTTTATTGTGCTTTGAAAAGCCCTCCTCATGGCATCATATGCATTGGAAGAAAAAAACTGGCAGTCTCTACAAAAGTCTCACAATCCATATGTCCTTTACCTACAGAGAAGGTAACCAACATGTTAATTGGCTTGCCAGACAAGGAACCTTTGCCAACTCTATTTCTATTGATACCATACCTCCTACCCCCCTTGCCCTCCTACTTCATGGTGACAAGCTGAAGATCCCCCACCACAGAGTCAAACCAAGGAAACTTAAAGAGATTTAGTGCATTTTGTTTGCTACTTCTGTCTTTTTCTTTTATTTTGTAACTTTTTGGAAATTTTTGAGGATTGGGCTCCATCCCTTTGTCTGGGAACCCCTCCTTTTTGTAGTCTTTGTAACACTTTTGATATTTAACATGCAGGGAGATGAATAATGCACCTTCTATAAAATATATATATATATACCTCCACACCTTTAGTTTTGTGTACGCT
>NEWO01000882.1:45315-56065 GCA_003013225.1 Phalaenopsis aphrodite
ATATATATATATATACATATATATATGGTGAAGGAGTTGCTATTGACTCCCTACATGTTAGAATAATAAGAAAATACAGAGTGATGGTAAGAAACTAGGGACTCTTTTATGGTTCAATACAAGAACCCAAGAAGTGCTAAAAAAATTAAAAGACATCCAACAAAAAAGGAAAACTACAATGACTCAACAAAAGGAAAGAAGAAGGGTAAAAATAGCTACACCAAAGTTACACATGTGTCCTAATATACTATTCTGAAGTGGGGTACCTCCAAGATGTCATCTTATAGCAGATATTCAAGAGCTGAGGGGGGGGGGTTTATAGAAACATCAGTCTCTTTAGAGTGTGACCCAAGCTGGGCCAGCCAATTTGCAGGTTGATTTCCTTCCCTGTAGATGAATGTGAAATTAATTTGTAACATACTACTATGATCTGTAATTTTATTTTTCTAATATAATTAGTGCCAAAGAGCTCCCTCCTCATGATTTATAAGTTGAATAACTGCAGCAGAATCCACCTCCAGCCAAAGCTTTTACCAATTAGCCTTATTGGCAAGGTTAATTGCCCAATACACAACAGTAATTTCAGTCTCGGTGGCATCAGAGGCCGTTACTGTGGTGTAGAAGTACAAAAGACACTTACCCAAGTGATTTCTGTAAATTCCTCCCACTCCAACTCCATTTTTTATAAAGCTTCCATCAGTATTGTTCTTCAATGTGGGATGTTGTGGAGTTTCCCAGTAAACTCTAATTACTTGAATAGGGTCTGACTTGTCAGAAGAGTAGGATTTAGAGAAATTAGGGAATTTTTCCCATTTGATCATCTTATGAAGGTAAGATAGACTGTTTCTAGCAGTTTTACCAACATTTGAGATGGCATTATCAAACTTGGCCTTGTTCCACCCATTAGCGGACTAAAGGTCAGCCACCTGTGTTGTGGAGTTGAACTGAGAATCTATTGAAGGAGGGATTAAGCCTTCTCTAGTCCAGTTATCAAGCCACACATTGAGTCTACCTTCCCCAATCTCCCAACTGAAGAGCTGTTCATCCTTTGTTCTCATCTTCAACATATTCTTCCAAGTTCTAGTGTCCCCCAATCTATTGGTCCCAAAAGAAGGATGCTAATCTTTGCAGTATTTTCCTTTCAGAAATTTTGCCCAAATTGAAGTCTGTGCTCCAAACATAACCCAAAGTTTGCAAAAACTAGTTTGGATAATCTGCTTGAAGCTCTTAAACCCCATACCTCCAGCTCTAGCACTGCCACAAATACTTTTCCATCTCACCCAATGCACTTGCTTTCTCTGGCCTACCCACAAAAATCTATTGAAAGTTCTTTCAAGTGAGGTTTGGATAGATTTCTTCATAACAGAAACCTGAGATAAATAAGATGGGAGAGCTGTTAAGATGCTATTAAGGAGAGTAATTCTTCCCCCATTGGAAAAAAAGTATTGGACCAACTGTTGAGTTTATCTTGGACCTTAAGAAGAATATCATCAAACTGGACTTGCCTAGTCCTCCCTTGAATCAATAAGGTATTTAAGTATTTCAGAGGTAGAGAGCAGGAGCAAAAGCCAGTGAAATCTGCAATCCAGTGTTTGATTTCAGGCTTCACCCATTTACTGAAGACAACCTGGCATTTCTATTTATGAAACATCATCCCAGAGCAATCTTGGAATTTCTCCAGGCATTGAAAAAACAATTTGACTGTAAGTTTAGTTGTGTTTGCAAAAATAATAACATCATCAGCAAAAGCTAAATGGTAAACTGCAATGTTAGAACTGTGGCTATATAAAAAGTGAGGAGCTTTGTTCATAAGTTAATTCAGCAGTTTAGATAAGTAATCAAATGCAAGTATGAAGATAGTAGGGGATAAGGGGTCACCTTGCTTGATTCCTCTAGTAGCAGTGAAGAAACCATGACACTTCTCATTAATGAAAATGGACTGATGATTATTTGACAGCCACCTTAGGATCAGAAAAATAAAGGATTGAGAGAAACCCCTAGCAGACAACACCTCCACCATGAAGTCCCAATTATTGGTATCATATGCCTTTCGGATATCAATATTAAAAATAAGATTCCCTCCTCTAGACTTTTTGTCCAAGTCCAGGACTAGTTCTTGAGCCAAGTGAACATTTTCCACTAAGCTTCTTCCTTGCACAAAGGCTGATTGATTTTCACTGATAAGATGAGGTAAATGAGGCTGCAATCTGTTGGAAATGATTTTGATAATAATTTTTTACAGAATATTTGTGAGATTGATTGGCCTGTACTGATCCCAAGAGAGCTTGGAATTATTTTTGCGGATTAAAATAATGGTAGAGTAGTTAAAATAGTTAGGCAAATTCATCCCTTTGAAGAAGCTTTGTACTGCCTCAATTACATCCCCCTTGATGATCTTCCAAGCTTTTTTTTAGAAATCAGCTGAGAATTCATCTGGGCCAACAACTTTGGAGCTGTCAATTGAGTTCAGCGCTGACCAAATTTCCAATTCCCAGGGATAGAATTCAATTTCAGATTTCTTGTATGTCCCTGATCAAAAAGATCTTGTTGGATTGGTAATCTCCTGAAAGGAAGTTGAGTAAATAAAGTTTGAAAATACTGGATGGCACTTGCTACAATTAAGTCTTCAAAAAGTATCCAATGCCCCAATGGATCTTTAATCTTGTGAATGGTATTACATCTCCTCCTATAGCTGATACAAGAATGAAAGTACTTAGTATTTCTGTCCCCTTTAAAGAATCTGGTTTTTAGAGCCTTTTGAGCATAGAATTCCTCCTGCATACAAAAAACATTCATCAACTTTTCATTAGCTAGCAGTAAATTTAATTTAGTATCTGGATTGTTCTGAAGCCTAGCCTCCATTTCAAGCACTTCCCTATTAGCCTCCTTAACTCTCAAGTTAACATCTCCTACCACATTCTAGTTTCAATTAGATAAATGCTTGCCAATCTTCTTTTGCAACAACCACAGTTTGATCAGTGGGTTAGAGTGATAGCACTCTCTCCACTCCAAGGATTTTTAATTAAGAAAATCAGTATGAGAGGACCACATGTTGAGATTTCTAAATCTGGCTTTGTGCTTGACACAAGATGCAGAAACGGTGATGAGTGAAGGCCTATGGTCAGATCCTATCATACTGAGATGTTGGACAGAGGTGCGTAAAAATTCATTTACTCACAGAGAATTAACTAGGATTCTATCCAATCATTCCCATAAAGGCCGTCTCCTCCACGTAAACTTGGGTCCAGTGAAACCAAGATCAAATAAGCCAGCCGAGCTGATGTTGACATTAAAGAGATTCATAGAATTAGAATTAAGAGGATTGCCTCCTAGTTTTTTAGAAGGGGCAGAAATGGAGTTGAAGTCCCCCCCACAAGTGAAAGTGAATTAGAGGAATTGCCGATATTCTAAATACCCTCCCTTAGCTCCACTTTGGCTCTAGATGAGCTTCCAACATAGACAAAGGTAGCAAGGCCAACTTGATCCCCAAAGTTAAATTTAATATGATGGAATTGTGGATGATCCCACAAGACTTGACACATAACTTCCTTTATATGTAATAACCAAATTTTATTGTTCAGATTAGCAAAATAAGAAAAGTCACAGAATTTTTTGAGGATTTTCTGAGGATATTTTGACACCATAGGTTCCAAAACAGCAATAAACCAGAATTTATACATCCTATTCAAAACACTGAGTCTGTTAAGGGATTTAGGATGTGCCAATCCCCTAACATTCCAACACAAATGGTTCATCATCCAAAGGAGAAGGATTTACCCCTCCTTCTAGAGCTGGTCATGGCCTCCTTGGTTTCTAAATGAAAATTTCTGTCTCTGAGTAAATAAGTTCCTCCCTTCAAATTGTTTAACTCCTGGGTGGCCTTTTTCTTTTATCTTATTTTTTTGAGTTTGCCAATCATCAGCCAATGCAGTCTGTAGTACCTCCACTAAAGTGGAGTCCACTGGAAAATCCTTTTGAACCACCTCACCAACTTCCAACTGAGAGTTCAGGGGCTCTAGGGAGGTTGCAAGGGCAGCATCTTCACAGGTTGTGATCTATATTGCAGATGGTTCAAGGTGACATATTGAAGGGCCAACAACCTCGTTGGGTAAATTTTCAGTCACGACAAACAAGTAATGGTCAGGACAATCCATGTTTATTTGATTGTCTACTATTTCAGTCTCAATGGCCACAACAGCCTTGGTAGCCAAGATAGTGTCATCAGTTCCATGGGCATTCCTCTTAGAAATGGTTTCACCAGGACTCTTATCAGATATATCCCCTTCTTTCTCAGACATAGCAGCATCTTTTGACGCCCCATGATGAGGGATCCTTAGGTGAGGATTTAGTTTAAAACACTTATTGTCAGTGTGCCCAAACATACTGCAATGGAAACAGTAGTAGGGCTTCCGTTCATCAATCATTCTCTGCCAATACCCATTATGTTCAGTTCCCAGCTATATTTCATCATTAGTTGGGAGAGTAAGGTCCCTTTCCACCAAGATTCTGGCCACAGATGGTCTTGATAAATTAAAAGTTGGAACATCCAATTTAAGAGGTTTACTGAAAGCTTTTCCAACGTTAAACAAAACTTTATGGTTGAAAAATGGAACTTTAGCCCAGAGAACTTGAATCAAACAGGAATTATAGGGAGTTCCTTGCCTAGATCAAAATCAGTGGACCACTTTAAGATTTTCATAGTGTCGCCCTCAATCTATAAGATTTGTTTAGAAAAGACTCTAGCATAATCATGTTCTCTAGTTAAATGGATTAGAATGTGTCTACCATCAATAAGGCCCACTCTCCATGCTCCTTCATGTTTGATACCATCCAAAAACTTTCTTATGGCTTCCATTTTGGGATGACCTAGCTCAAATTTGCCAATTCAGTCAGGTTATTAATATCATCTTAATTATAAATAATAGCCATTTTACCACTTCTCCTACTCAAGGGTTTAATGAAGGGGTCAACCACCTCATGGTAGCTTAGAGGGAAAATCAAATCATCAAAGCTAATATATATATATATATATATATATATATATATATATGTGTGTGTGTGTGTGTGTGTGTCAGTCTTACATATATATATATAAAACAAGATGAAGGTTGGCGGCTGTATCTCCTTTTGCTCTGCTATGGTTTCAACACCATGGCTCAACTTGCTGTGGTAAAGGGCTTAATCCTTGCTACCCTTTGTTTTCAACTGGTTTTCTCTCATCTAATCACTGGTCATAACAAGTTCTTTGAATCTCATAGCTTACATACCTTCCCGAGTTCTAGTTTTTTCAAACTTTTACTGTTTCATTGGCTTGGCCATAGTTTTGTCCTTGTGTTGCCTTCTTTTTACTGTGGGGTTGGTCTATCTTTGACAACCCACTGGATGTTTTGTTTTCCTAGGTTCCATTATCCTCTTTTCTTATACATCAAAAGTTTCTTCTTTACTGGCTATGGATTAGCCTCTTTGTGGTTTCTACTTCCCTGCTTTTGGCTACTGCTTGGAGCTTTTTACCTGCTGTGAAGTTCGGTTTCTTTGGTTTTTCACTGACTAAGGACTACTTGGGGTTTTTCTATTTTTGATACTACCTTCATGTGATGTCTGACCCAATTCCTATTGACATTTCCACCAACATTCAGTGGGCCAAAGCCACTTTTCCTGACATTATGGGGAAAGGTCAGGAGGCAGTGCAAAATCCTGACGATTTGGTTTTTCCTCAAGATTATCATGACGGTCATGACCCACTTTTTAAACCCATCAGCAAGAAAGGTGGGAAGTTGGCAATCTATTTTACAGAAGAGGATCTAAATGGGCTTACTGAATGTCAAAAATTTTCCTTAATTGGTAAATTCCAACTTGGCCACCCAAAGATGGAGTCTGTAAGAAGATATTTTGATGGATTGAAATTCAAAGGGGCTTGGAAAGTAGGCTTACTTGATGGCAGACACATACTTATTAATCTCTCAAGTGAGGAAGACTATGCTAGAATTTTCTCCAAACAGTCCATCTTGATTGAAGGAACTGCAATGAAGCTTTTAAAGTGGACTCCTGATTTTGATCCCAATAAAGAACTTCCCATTTTCCCCATATGGTTTAAGGTACCTAGAATTAAACAACATTTTTTCAACCACAAAGTTGTTTTCAATATTGGCAAAGCATTGGGAAGACCATTGAAATTGGATGGCCCCACCTTCAACTTATCTAGACCTTCAGTAGGTAGAATCTTGGTGGAAAGAAACATTAATACATCTGGGACAATTGCACAAGAGCTACCTCAAGCTTTGCAGGAGAGTGTGGTTCCCAATCCCCAATCCGATCATGAATCACCAACTGAGCACCTCCACCTCAAGCCCCAATCTGCCCAAACTGAACAAACTATTTGTGTTGATCTTTCCACACTTCCTGCTGATCTTGAGACCATAGTTATTGAGCTACTAGAGGAGGACCCATTGATTATGCAGTTAGCCAGGAACCTTGAAGCTGGATGGCAAGTCCAAAAAACTAAGAAGAAGAAAATGCCTCTGGAATTAAAGAACCTTATCTCCTCTTCAACCTCTTTGGAGGAACCTTCCCTCCCTCCTTCTTCTAGTTCTATTTGAACTAGGAGAAGAAGGAAATCTACTTCTATTGGTTAATGAATCTAATCTATTGGAATGTTAGGGGGCTTGCTCATCCCAAATCCCTTAATAGAGTCCTAGCTCTCAACAGGATGTACAAACCTTGGATCATTGCTCTACTTGAACCAATGGTCTCTAAAAATGTCAACAAATTTGTGAGGAAATTCCTTGGATTCCAGCTTCTGACAAACACTAACAGTAAAATTTGGATACTGTGCAGAAAGGAAGTCCTTTGCACTGTTCTTAAAGAAGGAGATCAATTCATTCATTTGTAGCTTAATTTCAGTTACTATCAGGGTTTTGCTACCTTCATCTATGCTGGCTGTACAACTAGTGCAAGACTGGACCTATGGCAACAATTACTAGAGTTCAGTACCTCTATAAAGGATTTCTGGTTAGTTGGGGGTGATTTCAACAGCCTCTCTTCACCTTGTGAGAAGAAGGGTGGGAGATCTCCTGATATTAATCGAATTAACACATTTAATGATAACATCCTGTCTGCTGGTCACTTTGATTTGGGGTTTATAGGTCCTAAATTTACTTGGAGAAGGGGGAAGATCTGGGAGAGGCTTGACAGATTTCTGGTTAATGATATATGGTTTAGAGAGTTCCTCCATACTTCTGTCCAACACTTGGTCATGAGTGGGTCTGATCATAGACCCTTATTCAAATTTCCTCATCCTCTACTAAATCTAAAGCCAATTTTAGATATCTGAACATGTGGTCATTGCATTGGGACTTTACTCATCTAGTGGCTAAGGCCTGGACAGATGTCCACCATCACATTCCAATCATCAAGCTTTGGATGTTACAGAAAAAACTCATCAGAAATCTTATAAATTGGAACTGGAAGGAGGTGGGGAACATTGACAAGAAAGTTTTTGAAGCTGAACAAAAAGTTTTGCAGTTGGAACAGCTCTTAGCTACTAATTTGGGGTCTGAAATGGATCTCCAGTCAGCCAATGATAGCTTATTGGATCTGATCAACATGCAAGAGGCTCTCTATGCTCAAAAGGCAAATAAAACCAGGTTCTGTGAGGGCGACAGAAACTCTAAATACTATCATGCTTGCATTAACTATAGGAGGAAAAGCAACACTATTCATAAAATCCTTTCTCAGGGGGGCACTGGATTACCAATGATGAGGGAATTGCTAAGGATGCTGTACATTATTTCCAAAAATTGTTCAGTAAAAACTCCATTTCCTACCCTACCATCAATGAAACACTATTTGACATGGGAAGGGAATTTACTAATAGTCTATCCCTTACAAACATCCATGATGAAAATGAAACTTGGGAAGCCCTAAAATCTATAGACAACTCAAAGGTGGCTGGCCCTGATGGATTCTCTGCTGACTACAAAAAGGCTTGGCATATAGTGAAGGGTTAGGTTATTGCCACTGTCCAAAGCTTTTTCTGGGGGGCTGACCTCCCTAAATACTTTTCCTCATCAACCATTACTTTAGTGCCTAAGGACAAAACTCCTTGCAAATGGGAGGATTACAGACCCATTAGTTTCACTTCTGTCATCTCAAAGATAATCAGTAAAGTCTTGGTCCAAAGATTACAACCCCACCTAAACAAGCTCATTTGCAGGAATCAGTCAGCCTTCATCAGGGATAGAAGCATTGTGGATAATGTGCTCTTGGCCCAAGAATTGGTGCTGGACTTGGACAGAATCACTGGAGGAGGCAACTTAATTTTCAAATTAGATATCAAAAAAGCTTATGATACTATAAGCTGGAGTTTCATTCAACAGGTTTTGATTGCTAGAGGTTTCTCATCCTCCTTTGTCTCTCTTATCAGCAGATGGCTGCCCAACAATTTCCACTCAATCTTTATCAATGGATCCACTCATGGGTTTTTCAGTGCTTCTAGAGGTATAAAACAAGGTGACCCTCTTTCCCCAACCATCTTTATCTTAGCTTTTGACTACTTATCTAGAAGTTTGAAAGAGTTAGCATCCAGGAAACCCCATTCTCTTTATAGTCACAAATCTTCCATTTTAATCAATCATCTGGCCTTTGCTGATGACATCATAATCTTCACAAAAGCTTCCAAAGGTGCTGTCAAATTATTATTGCTGAATTTGGAGACCTTTGAGGATGTTTCTGGAATGAAATTCAACAAACAGAAGTGCCTCTCCATCTTCAGTAAGCAGTGCATTGCTGAGTTTAAATCCTGGGTTGCTGATTTCACTGGTTTCAAAAACAGCCACCTCCTATGAAGTATTTGGGGGCCATTCTTATCAAAGGAAGAACTAAGAATATTCAATTTGATCATATAATTGACAAGGTCCAAAGTAAATTGCATGCATGGGAGAATTCCTTTTTATCCAATGGGGGCAGAATTACACTCCTCAAAAGTGTTCTTTCTCCCTTGCCATCCTATTTACTGCAAATGAACATTCTAAAGAAGTCCTCTCAAAGACTGTTAGAAGGCATCTTTAATAGATTCCTATGGGCAGGTCATAGGAAGCAAAAACACTGGACCTCTTGGGCTAAGGTGTGTAAACCTGCTGAGGAGGGTGGGTTAAGCTTCAAGTCTTTCTCCCAAATTATGCACACCAATTTCTGCAAGCTCTAGCTCAGATTCAGATCTCAGTCATCCTTATGGGCTGAGTTCCTGTGGGGCAAGTATTGCAAACATCAACACCCCACCCAAATCTCTGTGGGTGTAGGGGATTCTCCCATCTGGAAAAGGATGTTAAAAGCTAGACCAGATGCTGAACAATTGTTTTTCTGGGAAATTGGTGAGGGCTTGGTAAACATATGGTGGGATAATTGGTCCTTGGATGGCTGCCTTATCCAGGATCAGATTACCCCAGCTACCCCTGTGCTTGTGAAAGACATTTGGGTTCATGGCAAGTGGAATCTCTCTCCAATTCTTCCTTTCTGCAGCCCTTCTCAACTATCCAATATTCAGAAGCTTATTGTAAAACCTGGGGTTAAAGACAAAATTATTGTAAGAAAGAACCCAATCCCTTCTCAGCCCCCCCAATTGGTATACTGGGGTCACACCATCTGGAATAAATTCCTTACCCCATCTATGTCCTTCTTTATATGGAGACTATTCTCAAAAATGATTCCCACAGATGACATTTTGAAATTGAAGGGGTTGAGGGTCCCTTATAGATGCATTTTCTGCCAGTCTCAAGAGGAAACTATTACCCATCTCTTCTTTGATTACAATTGGGTACAGGATGTTTGGTCCATTGTGATTGGTAAATTAAGGATCCCAACAATGAACCTTACTTGGAAGGTTTTCTATACTAGCTGGTCTGATTGGAGGGGAGCTGAACTTCAAGACATTCCTAATATTGTGGCTTGGTTTGTGTGGATGGCTAGAAACCAGGCAAAGCATGATAACTCCCATATTGATCCTATGAGGGTGGGGCTCAATTGTATTGATTTTATTCACAAACTGATCAAACTTAAAAAGTTTAAGGCAGTGTTAGAGATTGCTTCTTTTCCCAAGCCTTAAACCCCCAAAGTTGTGACAATCTGTTGGACCCTCCCAAAGTTTGGTTGGACCAAAATTAACATTGATGGCAGCCACAAATCCCAGTCTGCAGGCATTGGTGGGGTGTTCAGGAACCATGAGGGGAAATGTATCTTATACTTTCAATCTCCAGTCAAGGCTTTTGACTCACTTGAGGCAGAATGTCAAGCGATTTTTTGGGCCATCAACTTAGCCAGATCTTGCTTGCTTGATCAGTTATGGGTTGAATCTGACTCCTTGCAACTTATTAACATCCTCCATGGGATTTCAGAAACCCCATGGAACTTAATCTGTTGGATCTCTGGTATTCATCAATTGCTTAAATTTTTCTCCATACAGTTCCCTCATATTCCCAGAGAAGGAAATAGACCATCCAATTGGTTGGCTAGAAGGGGTCTTTATACAGAATAACCTATAGCAAGTAGAAGAATTCCCCCCTCACTGGACTTTCTCTTATCCAGTGACCTGTTGCCTCTCCCTTATATCAGAAATTATGTGTAAGAGTTTTGAGAGGTGCCTCCCTTTATAAAGGCCCTCTCCTATCACCTTTTTTTTCTCTTCTCATTGTTCTTGTTTGGTTATCTTTAATGAATTGGAGCTCTGCTCCTTATATAATATATATATATATATATA
>NEWO01000882.1:75196-113262 GCA_003013225.1 Phalaenopsis aphrodite
GTAAGGAGCCATTAGATGCTCTTTCTTGGATATATATATATATATATATATGTTGAAGGAGTTGCTATTGACTCCCTACAAGTTAGAATAATAAGAAAATACAGAGTGAATGTAAGAAACTAGGGACTCTTTTATGGTTCAATACAAGGACCCAAGAACTCCCCAGAAGACAAAAAGACATCCACCAAAAAACGAAAAATACAATGACTCATTAAAGGGAAAGAAGAAGGGTAAAAATAGCTACACCAAAGATACACATGTGTCCTTATATATAATACCGAAGTGGGGGACCTCCAAGATGTCATCTTACAGCAGATATTGAAGAGCTGAGGGGGGGGTTTATAGAAACATCAGTCTCTTTAGAGTGTGACCCAAGCTGGGCCAGCCCATTTGCAGGCTGATTTCCTTCGCTGTAGATGAATGTGAAATTAATTTGTAACATACTACTAAGATCTCTAATTTTATTTTTCTAATATAAATAGTGCCAAGGAGCTCCCTCCTCATGATTTATAAGTTGAATAACTGCAGCAGAATCCACCTCTAGCCAAAGCTTATTCCAATTAGCCTTATTGGCAAGGTTAATTGCCCAATACACAATAATAATTTCAGTCTCAATGGCATCAGAGGCCGTTACTGTGGTGTAGAAGTACAAAAGACACTTACCCAAGTGATTTTTGTAAATTTCTCCCACTCCAACTACATTTTTTGTAATGCTTCCATTAGTATTGATCTTCACTGTGGGATGTTGTGGAGTTTCCTAGTAAACTCTAATTACTTGAATAGGGTCTGACTTGTCAGAAGAGCAGGATTTAGAGAAATTAGGGAATTCTTTCCATTGGATCATCTTATGAAGATAAGATAGACTGTTTCTAGAGTTTTAACAACATTTTGGATGGCATTATCAAACTTTGCCTTTTTCCTTTCCATCTAAATGAACCAAGCAGTAATGAAAGGAATAGCAGCATATTTTCTCTTATGCCAAATCAGCCAGCAATTGACAAGCCTATCCCAGGTGAGATCTTTCTCATCAATAATCAATTGATTCAGTAGCTGTTTCCATACCTGCTGAGCAAAGTTGCATTCAAAGAATTTATGAATCAAAGATTCCTCCTCTTTCTCACATAGCCAGCATTTAGAGGGACCCCTCAATCCCTTTAACTTGAGAATGTCACCAGTAGGGATCATCTTATGGAAAATTCTCCAACAGAGAAAAGACATAGAAGAGGATAGGAATTTGTTCCAAATAGTATCTCCCCAAGGTATTTTCTCCTAACTAAAACTTTTGGAGCAGATGGCTTTGGTAAGTCTTTGATAAGAAGTTGTCTGCCACAGAATTTTATCAGCTATGCTTCTATTAAACTTTATACTAGCCACTTTAGTAATAGAATGAGGTTGCAAAATAATGGATAGCTTTATTAGAGACCACTCATCACCATCCCAACAATCAGCCACTTTCAAATCAATTTTATAGACATTGGTAATAGGGGATAACCAATCTTTTGGACACCAATTATCAAGCCCAAACTTGATATCACCTTTACCCAATCCCCAACTATATCTACTTTCAGCAATATGTCTAATTTTTAGCATTTTCACCCATATTTGAGAATCCCCAGTTTTCCTGATAACCAATGTGGGATGCTAATTTTTACAATATTTTCCATGCATGAATTTCACATGCAGAGAGGTTTGAGTTCTAAATTTGATCCAGAGTTTACAGAAGTTTATCTGAAGGAGTTGGTCAAGGTCCTTAAAGCCAATGCCCTCAGCAATTTGAGGTTTGGCAATTTTTTTCCAAGAAGCCCAGTGCATTTACTGTCTTTGGCCAGACCACAAAAATTTGTTGAAGATTCTTTCTGGTTGAGTTTGTGTGCTTTTCTTAAGAGTAGTCATCTGCAATATATAAGAAGGGAAGGAAAGGTAGTAAGAATGCTCTTTAACAAAGTAATTTTTCCCCCATTATATAGGAAAGTATGTGTCCACCCATTAAGAAGACTTGCAATTTTATTCAAAACCTCTTCAAAATGGATTTGTCTGGTTCTGCCAGGTGTAAGAAGCACCCCTAGGTACTTGATAGGGAGCTGAGAGATGTAAATCTAGTATATTCAAATGACCATTGTTTATGAGTAGAGGAGGCATGTTTATAACATATCATTTGACATTTTTCTGTATTGAAGTACATCCCAAAGTGAACTTGGAACTTTTGGAGTGTCTGAAAAACTTTTCTAATAGCATTCTTATTAGCTTTAGAGAAAACCATTATATCATCAACATTTATTAAGTGAGTAATGGCTATATTAGATCTGTGATGATATTTGTTGTAGCTTTGATTCAGAAGAGCTTCATCAAGAGTTCTAGATAAGTAATCAATAGTAAGCATAGGCCTATGATCTGAACCAACAAGACTAAGATGAGTAACAAAGGTGAGG
Organism: Phalaenopsis aphrodite; assembly: GCA_003013225.1. NCBI lineage: Eukaryota > Viridiplantae > Streptophyta > Magnoliopsida > Asparagales > Orchidaceae > Phalaenopsis > Phalaenopsis aphrodite. The sequence continues at coordinate 77,626 of NEWO01000882.1, forward strand.
AGGAATTGGTTAAAGCATGCATCATTTACCAACATTCTATCTAGCCTCTCCCAAATAGCTCCCCTTTTCCAAGTGAAAGCAGGCTCCTTGAAGACCAAGTCAAACAGTCCAGCCCTGTGAATATTATCTATAAAGGTGTTCATCTTAACTGAATTTTGGACTCTCCCTCCATATTTTCCAGCAGTAGAAGTAATACAATTAAAATCTCCCCCCACCAGCCATAGGAAATTCATCTGTTGACTGATGTTAATCAACCTATTCTACAGCTCCTTTCATCTTTTGTACATCTAGCATATATAAAAGTAGCTTCATCCTTATGGCCATTCATATTGAAAGAAAGATGAACAAATTGTGAATGATCAATTAAAATGTTTGAATTGATTTCCTTTCTGCAAAAAAATCCAAATTTTATTGTAAGTATTACCAAAATTGATAAAGTGAGCAAATTTTTTAATCAGATTTTGGGGGTTCTTGTGAACCATAGGTTCAAGAATAACAATGAACCACAACTTGTATTTAAAATTATAATAAAGGACTCTTTTTAGAGAAAGAGGGTTAGCCATCCCCCATATATTCCAACAAAGTATATTAATTATTAGAAGGGGGTGAGGGGAAGGTTGAGATCTTGATCTAGTTCTTCCTCTATTATTAGGAGAACTATTTTTTTTGCTCTTTCAGCCTTCATTGAGTGTGCCCCTAGTTGCTATTTCTGCACTTCTGTCACTGGCTTTTTCCTTCTCCTTGCTATTTTAACTTGCCAATATTTTTCAATTGTGTGTTTCATTTCAGTAATTATTGGGTCTTTTGGAGCTTTATCATAGAGATCTATAATGATTTCCTTTCCCTTCTTAGCTTTCAAAGGAGATGTATGTGTGACTATTGTAACTTCAATATCTTCCTTTCTGATTAATCTGTGTGGTGAGATTTCATCATGGCTGTTAGGTTCTAATAGCTCTCCAAGAGGATCAGCATCTGAGGAACCGTCATTGAGTCTTGGGGGTGGTGCTTCAATCCTTTGAGTTTTTTCTTGTCTATTGTCTAACATAGTTTCTTCAGCAATACTCCTTGTAACTTAAGATGTAATTATTTCAGCAGCTTTTTGGTTTCTTCTTGTAGTTTTCCTACTTGGGGGATGTAATCTGTAGCATTTATCTAATGTAGGACCAAACATTTTGCAATTTTGGAAATAGTAAGCTTTTTACTCTACTATTATTTCCTGCCAGAAGCCTTCAGAATCGGATCCAATCCAAATTCTATTCAATTCAGGGAGAGTAGTGTCTCTTTCAACTTCTATTTAGCAAGGTCAGGTCTAGCCTTATTGTTCTTAAAGGTGTACCTAATGCTCTACCAATATTAAATAGAGCATTTAGCTTAAAGCAAGTGAGTGGGAGGCCAGGTAGCTTGAACCAGAGGGGGACCACATGAGGTTCTTACTAGGGTCAAATCCTAGAGTCCATTTTATAATTTTTATATTTATTCCAGTAATGATAACAGATTGTTTAGCAAACAATCTTGCATAATCTTCCTCAGCTGTCAACTTAATTAGGAGGTGCCTCCCATCCAATAACTCAATTTTCCAATTGCCTATGAACTTCAGAGATGAAAAAACACTCTTGACTAACTCCATTTTAGGGTGCCCTAGCTGAAATTTACCCACCAAAGTGAATTTAAATTCTTTCTTTAATGAGTCAATTTCCATGTAAGTGAAGAACACAGTTGTTTCACCTTCTTTAGACCTAAGAGGGTGAATACAAGGACTACAGCCTTTCCCAGCATGAGTGTCATGGAATTTTTGTGGGAATACCAATTGATCACAATCCTGTAAAATTTCATTTTATTTTCCAACCACACTAGCATAAGTTGCTTTTGTCCATTGAGAATTAGTGGAGATGTCAATGGAAGTAGCCATCACCCTCCAAAATAACTAGCAAAACTTCTAAACTCAGCTGAAAAGCAAAAAACTGACCTTAAGGAAATAAGAAGCCAGGCAGAGCCACCTTAGAAAGCCAAAGGAGCACTAAATAGAAAAACCCAATGAAGTCTTCTTCACCAAAGGAAAGCAGACTGAGATAGAATACCAAAGACCAAGAAGAGTGGGTAGAAACCACCGCCCAGTTTCCAGTAAACAAAGAAAGGATGAAAACCAATATAACAGTGCCACCACAGGAAAACTCAAAGGAGTAGTAAACAGAAAAAAACCAGTAAAGCCTTCTAACACCAAATGGAGTCAGCAGAGCTAACTTAAGCACTTCTTCAATTAAAAACTTGAACCAGCAGCCACCAACCCTTATCCTGCCAGAAACCTTAGCGGAGCCCCTTCTCCAGCCGCCAGCATGCTGTTATATTACTTATATATATATATATATATATATATATATATATATATATATATATATATATATATATATATATATATATATATATATATATATATATGTGTGTGTGTGTGTGTGTGTGTGTGTGTGTGTGTGTGTGTGTGTGTGTGTGTGTGTCTATATATTAATTAGAAGAGTAGCTCGTGACTCCTTACGCGTAAATAAAAAAAGGAAGGTATATGAAAGGGGAGGGAAGGAGGATCCTTTCTAAAAGAAATAAAAATACATTAAATCCTAAGGGTTCCTTCTTCTGCATTACAACTCCACACAAAAAGATGTAAGAAGTATAAAAAATTTATCACCTCCAAAAATACATGTATCCCAACAAGAAGTATACCAATCCATTGCAGTATACACAAACTAAAGATGAACACAAAGTGCAAAAAAAAGTTTGTGCGAAGCATAAGGCCAAAAATTACTGAAACAGTTCTGAACCCCAGTCGAAGTGCAATACAGTAGCTGTGTAACAGACCAGGAATAGCTTCAACAAAGTAAAGATCTACTCCAAACTTAACAACTGAAGACAATATCTATTATGAGAGTTAAAAGAAATAAGGATGTGAAGCATTAATGTATTAGTCCATTTAGTCCAACAATATAGTCTTTTGCATAAAATTTGAACCCAAGGGATGGCATAAAAAAAAGTTTACTGGGAGGAATTGCTATAAGCAACAAGAGCTAATTGCCTCCATTCATAAAATAAATTCAGAGATATGATATCAGGGGCCACAAGATTATAAGCACCGATCTGTAATTTTGATATCCAATAGAAGGAAATCAGGCAAAGGAAAACATTGTCCTTAACTCGCACATGCTCAACATGACTCCACCAATATTTTACCGCAAGCCACAGAAAGTAAGCCCAAAAATAGTGGCCTTTAATGTAAAAGTTCGTCAGAGCCACAACTTCCAGCTTTGTATCCAAAATAGAAAAAAAAAGACAGTACACTAAGAAGCTAACCAAAGTGAAGCCATAGAGCTCCAAATAGTAGCTCACAGTCCAGAGAAAACAAAGCCAATACTACAATAAACAAAGCTTCCACACACTCTATGAATGAAGCAAAAAATAGTGTCTATCAGCAGTCCAGTAACCCAATCATAATTATCATAAGTTGTGAGCCTCCAATCTTCAAAAAGGTTAAGAAAAATAACATTAGGGGCCTCAGAACTGTAAGAAGTGTTTTGTGGTTCAAAAAGCCACCACAACAATATACAGTAAAGGGAATCAATGGTCACAACCTCAAATCCCAATTTAGTATAGCGATGTTATAAGCATGCTTTTTGGAGAAAGTTGTTCACTATATTGCTAACCAAAATATGGCTATGAAGCCCCATATAAGAGAAAGTTTCCACAAATCCATCCATTAAAGCAAACATTAGTTTCAAACAATTAACCCTTAAACCAAGAACCTATTTCAAAATCCTGACAATGAAAGTAAGTTTCTTTACCCTCGCTATATCACAATCCTGCCCGTGGGCTCAAACAATCCAACCATCTAAGTAGAGAATATTGGTGCTGCAATCTCCAATCAATCCAAACTCAAAACTGTATCCAGAAAACTCATTCTTTATAGTATAATTCATAAAAAGGAAGCCAAGAGTGGGACTAATAGCTCTAAACCAATAAATAAAGTCTGCAAATAACTTCATGGTAGGTCCAAAACTGAGAACCAACACCTAGAACAAAGAAAATAAATGTAGGAAGACTTCCCAATCGAAAGCAACAAGTTATTCCAAGTTAGGTCCAAAACCTAGCACCCTTGTTCCAAAACTTAGTAAATAGAAATAACAAGCCATCCTGATTAAAACATCAAAATAGTAAGCCAAGTAAAAGCTAAGGAAACATCTTCAAGAAAAGCAGAAAAGGGCATTCCAAAATGACCAAATCAAATAAGAAACCCAAATGAGGGGGAAGAACCTCAAAAATGAACAAATGGGCCATCCAAATCATTTTTAAAAAGTTTATGCATGGATAAGGGAGGGATATTTAAAAGAATAGCATTTTGCACCCTCCATTTGGAAAACCAATCTGTAGATTGATTTCGTTCTCTATAAGTAAATGAAAATTATATATGAAGGTGATGTCTTTCAATAGTAAACCTAATTCAATTCAACAAAGCTAAGATATACCAAGGAAGTTTAATCTTAAAAGAAAAGAATGTTAAACAGGATTTCATAAACCATTTCCTCCACAATGCCATTTAAATTCAAAGAAGATATTGTATAAAGTGTAGCAAGCACAATAGAGGTTTCACCCTCCAGTAAGGAGTTAGCGATATAAGGTGACTCAGAGGAAGCTATACATCTTCCAAAAACATCTCTGATAATTCCACTTATGCCGGTATAGGCATTGTAAAAACTTCCATCGACATTAACCTTAAATCAAACTTAAGGGGTGGTGACCATTTAATCAAAATGGATTTTCAACCCATGGCCACAGCAGGAGAGGCATCCTATCTACAAAAGGACTTCCAAGCCTTTTTAAAATATGCAACCGCTAAAATGGAAGTGGTGGAGGGGGTGTGACCAGTAGCTTCATATTTATGATTGTTTCTTGCCATCCAAATAAAACATAATAAAATAATAGGAAAATTGAAGTACATGTTGAAAGAGGGTTCAAAAGCATTCCAAATCTCTTTAGCTAATTTAAAATTCAGATTAGTGGGCCAATGGATACCAAAAAAGCACCCAATACAATCCTAAACTTATTTAGCAAAACGACACTCAAAGAACAGATGATTCATCGATTCAACACCTTTTTTACAATTATAACAGTAAGAGGCAAGTTCCAGCCCTTTCAACCTATGTATATCATCAAGAGGAAGCATTTTATGAAAGTACCTCCAAAGGAAAAAGGAAATAGATGGAGAAATAAGTTTATGCCAAATAAAAACATGCCATTTCCATGGAGTAATAGAGTGTAGATTTGTGTAAAGTCATTTTGTGACAGCTGAGCTAGCATGGTTCTTCCATAAAGGAAGAGCTTTATCATGAGGCTTAACAGGAAATCTAGCAATGGTAGGAGCAATTTCACCAACTAAGGAATTCATCATATCAAGATTCCATTCACCATTAATTCAACAATTCGAGACCAGTAAGTTAACATCATAATCATGAGTTGGCAAATTAAAAAATGCAGAGAGACTCCAGTCATCATTCCAAAAAGAAATACTACCATCACCAATGTCCCAAAACATGAAATGTGAAGCTACATCACAAGCAGCAATGATGGCTTTCCAAAGTCTAGAACCCCCCACTCTCTAATTAATAGTGGAAGGATGTAAAGTTTTGCAATATCTATGTTTCATAAATTTAGCCCATAGAGACTCTCCCTACCAAAATTTTAACAAGAGTTTACACATATTTATGTCAATAGTATGTTGCAATGTCTTAAACCCAAGCGCACCAGCACAAAGAGGTTTATAAGCATAGTGCCAAGTAGTGCAATTTTTAGTAGTTCTAGTGCCCTTCCAAAAGAAAAAAATATTTTTAAGGATCTTTTGAGTGCTCTTTCTAGTTCTAGTGCCCATCATGTAAAGAGGGAGTATGCAATGAACAATTTTAAATAAAGTGAGCCTACCCCCGTTATAAAGGAAATTATTTTTCCAATAATTGATCTTGAGTTTAACCTTATAAATCACCTCATTCTCTGGGTTTGCTTGATTCTCCCTCCGAGAATGTTGACACCGAGGTACTTTAAAGGGAACTTAGAGATTTTGCAACCAGTAAAATTAGGATTCCAAGCAAGAGTATTGGGTGGAGCACCTTTGCCAAGGTACATAAAGCACTTAGCCAAATTGAACATCATCCTGGAAGTATTTTGAAAGTCTTTTAACAGTGTCATGGTAGCTTTGCTGGCACATTTACTAACATTTAAAAACAAAGGGGCATCATCAACATAAGCAAGATGGCTCAGTACAATTTTAGACTTTTGGGAGAATTGAAGATAAAGACGCTCAAGATGCATCTTTTTAATAAGCTTGAATATGTAATCAAAAGCGATTATGAAAATTTTGGGAGAAAAAGGTTCTCCCTACTTAATGCCCCTTCCGGCAGAAAAGAAACCACGAGCTTCGTCATTGAACATCACACTATATCTCATAATAGAATGCCATCTCTGTATAACATAGTAGAAATCCAGTTTAAAGCCTTTAGCTTGCAGAATATCGGGAATAAAGTCCCAGTTAATAGTATCAAAGGCTTTCTTAATGTCCAATTTGAGGTCCATGTTACCCCCCTGCACTTTTTGTCTAACTCCTCAATCATTACTTACGCTAAAAGACTATTATTAGTAATGTCCATGCCATTAATGAAAGCAGACTATTGTTCAACAATAATGTGAGTGAGATGAGGCTAAAATCTGCTAACAATAATCTTACTCATAACTTTAGATATCACCGTGGTGAGAGATAGAAGATGAAAATTATCCCAAGTGATCTTATCATTGCCTTTTGAAATAAGAAAGAGCCTAAGTGAAATATTTACCAGGATTGTTTTCAAGAAAAAAACTTTTGATAGCAAGAATAACTTCCTTCTTAAAAACCTCCTAAGCATGTATGTAGAAAGCAGAAGAAAAAACATCAAGGCGTGGGGCTTTATTGGGGAAAATAAATTTAAAGGCATTCAATATTTCTTACTCATCTAGAGGAAAAACCAAACTAAGATTATTAGTATAATCATACTCATTCTCAAAATAAGTGGAATAAACAAGCATAGTATGAGAAGAAGTGTGAAAGAGTTCAGTGAAAAAGCTAACAGAACTATCTCCAATCTCATTCATATTAGTTATAATGCTCCAATCAGCTTTTTAAAATTTTAAAATGCTATTAATCTTTCTTCTATGCTTAAGAGTTGCACAAAAATATTTAGATTTCTATCCCTTGCAATAAAGAAAGAATCATTAGCTTTCTGTTTTAGCAAATTTTCCTCTAAAACAATAGCATTCAAAAGATTTAAATGAGCTTGAGCAACATTTTCCATAAAATGAGGGGAAACATTAAGTTGAGCTTCCAAGGAATCAACAATATTATGAGCATCCTTCACTTTTTTATGAGCATTAACAAAGACCTGGAAATTCCATTTAATGAGGTGAGCAGCCACTCTCTTATGCAATTGCCACAAGAAAAACCAAGGAGTCCCAGCACCATCTTATTTCCAAGCTTGTGTCACTAAATCAAGAAATGTAGCATGTGAAGTCCAAACATTAAGAAAATTGAATTTAGAAATGGCCAGCTTGAGAGTGAGCCAAAGTAAGCAATATCAGATTATGGTCAGAAGTAACATGACTCAAATGTTACACCTTCACTATAGAAAAGTAATTTATAAAAGCCGAATTAGCCAAGAAATGATCCAATCTGTGAAAAAGGAATACTCTCCTCTAAGTATAAGGAGAACCAGCATAGCTCAAGTAATAAATACCTCCATTAGACACAGAGTTAGAAAATCGATTAATAAGAGTAGGCTCCCTCTGTCACCTCCATTTTTTTCCATCGGCTTCATGATCGTATTGAAATCTCCGCCACTCCCCTAATATTTCAAATCATTATATTAATCATGATGTCGTGAGCCAACCCTTATAAAAGATCTAGTAGAGTTGACCAATTGCTCTCCATCTGAGTGATAAATAACTTCTTGTATAATGTTACTAGCGTTGAGTCTGGATAGCTCAATTTTACATTTAGCCTTTTTCCATGAGTGCTTTTGCACTTGCCATTCATTTTCCAAAGTTGATGTGGCAATATCAAGAGCAGTATTTATATCAAAATACGTTCCAACTATAGGAGAGTGGGCCGTGATACTAGGAAGAGTAGAGTGTTCATTATCATTAGCGTGTCTTGCAAGAGAAGAGTGCCTATTAACAGTATTTTATATCACATGCTCCTCATTAATCATTTCTTCATCAGGCCCCACAAGAGGAGAGTGTTCATAATGAATATTAGCATTATGATTGTCAGAGTTTTTGGCTAACTCCACGTTATCCAAAATCTTCATATATTTAGGTGTAACATTATTACCCAAATGTAAGGCTTCATCTTCTTGAAGCCCAACTTTAATGTTCAATTATGAAGGTAAGGCCTCATTACAATTATCAATCGTTCCGGCAACAAAAGGTTACAAGCTAGAAGTAGCATTAGTGTCAAGTTTTTCAACTAAATCATTCATATTTTCATAACCAGTAGGATCATCATGCAGTTCAATATATATATTGTTAACACGATTACTAGTTTGCCTAGAATTATGAGTATTTTTAAGTTGAGGATTCATATGAACGCATGAAGTAGTTTGATGCCCAAACAAAGAACAATGAGTGTAGTAAGGAGAATGTCTTTCAATTTCAACAAGTTGCCAATAACCTTGATGTTGTGAGCCTATCCAAATTTCATTAAAGAAAGCCTGAGTAATATCTCGTTCAACCAATATACATGCTTCAGATGGTCTCGATAAAGTGAAAGTAGCTTGATCCATTTTCAACAGTTTCCCATACGCAGCAACAAGTGAAAAAAGAATTTCATGGTTAAAAAGATGTAGTTTAATCTCTGGAAATGAAATTCATACCGGAATAATAGATAACTCAGCTCTAGGATCAAAATGAATGGACCATTTCCAAAATTTCATCAAACTTTATTCCACCCACATAAACATGTTAGCAAATAGGTGAGTGTAATCCGCATCATTAGCTAATTGTATAAAAATATGCCTACCATCGATGATACCAACCTTCCACCAACCCTTTAATTTTAACATTTCAAACTCCCTCCTTATGAACTCAAACATAAAAATGTCATAAGTAAATTTACCAACTAGGGCAAGATGACATAAAGAGGCGAACACAGAAGTTTCATCCTCAGAGACAAAAACCACAAGTTTACCATTTTTTTCCGAATTTTTTGATAAAAGTAAAATCTCCACCAACATTAAGCGTATTGACCAAAGGAAAATATGTCGAGATTTTCATACCTATTTTATACTGTTTTTTATGATATTGCACTTTAACGGAAGGTATTTTTGTGTTTTGTTGCAGGAATGATGAATTAGGGTCATTGGAGCAAAAAAATGCGAAAAGGAGCAAATTTAGAGCGAAAAGGACCAAAATGCGAAGAATTGAACTAGGGTGCCAAAGGCAAGCCCAACGGCGCCGATGGAAAGATTTTCCCGAGACTCCACAATTAATTCATTTAGAAGGTCCACCGACGGCACTCTCGAGGCCGCCGACGGCGAGCTCGGCGGTTAAGTCCAATTAGGCTTTGGATGAGAACAAATTTTGAAGGGGTGCTTAGGTAACTCTTGGGAAAGCTCATCCACAACTTTAAAAGAAGATTTTGGTCGAAAATTAGAGAGGTCCTGGAGATTAGAGAGGTTCCATTAGTGTATAGAGAATTTACTAGAGTGTCAAAATTGTGAGGATTTCCTTGAGATAATATAAGAGTGGAGGGAAAGTGAGAGATTTCTTCCTCCTTGCTGCTTTGAAGAGGAATTTTGTGTGTTGTAATGAAAGGAAGAGATTCAGAGGAACTTCAAGGAATTCTCTTGAGGAGAAATTAGAGATAAGTTTATTTTCTTGTTGTAGTTTGTATGACTTTGCTTTTATATATGAATTCCGAGTTTTATTGTGTTTTCCTCATGAGATCTGAGTAGTTTTCTTTTTCTTTCTCCTTGTATTGAGATTTGTGAAATGGTGATTTGAATTGGTGAAGCAATGAAAATGCTTAGGAAATTGTGATGATCTTTTCACTTTGATATTAGTTTACTTTCAAACTGGCCAATTAATTTGTTAAAATATGTTGATTTTTACAACTAAAGTGAAGGTTACATCCAAGATTTAGGGAGGTCAAAGCCCTTGGAAGTTGAGTGCAAATAAATAGGGAAATAATATTATCAGACGTAGAATTGGAGATTTTAGAGTGACAGACTAAAATCCCCAATTCAGTCCTAACATTTGGGTGCTGAAGGGTAGATGTTAGCCCTCAAGCGAGGGGAACGTGGGAGCTCTGAAGTGAGAGTCGGTATCCTCCGATCCTAGCCGTAGATTTAGTAAACAAGCATAGGATTAGTCAATGTTCTTATTGTCTGGACCAAAGGGTAAATAATAAGTATGCTCCTGTTTGGCACAAAATAAATTGAACTAATTCACTTTATCCATTCACTATAATTTCTTGACAAGTAGAAGGATGCTTTCTTATATATTGAATATCAGATTAAAAACCTCATTAGTATAATTAGTTATTTAAGAATTATTAAAAAAATTACATATTTATTTCAATTGCCTATTAGTGACAGAAAAGCAAATTAAATTTTGTTGTTGCGATTAAAGTATTGCTTTTCTAAAATCTTAGTTCGTAGCTTCTAATCTTAATCCTTATGGGATCGATATCTGGGACTCCATTTGAGCCCTATTGTACTTGAGCGAAATGTATACTTGCGTTGATAAGTGTGACTTCACAATTATTGAATATTTATTATATCCATCTTTATCGAATCTATAACTGATATTAAGTTTTGGTACAGTTGTTGAGGAATTAAATCTTTTAGCACCAGTATTAAATACTAATGTTTTTAAGTATTTATAAAGTCGCGGAAAAGTTTTTGGCGCCGTTGTCAGGGAGTGAGTAAACAAAAATCACAATTAGAGTAATGAACAAATTAGGATTATTAGAAAATTTGTACTTGAAGTGCAACTTATTTTCATATTTAGTTAATTGTTTTACTATGTAGTGATTTTAAATTGAATGCGTAAATTTGGACCTGAAAATCTTATACCCTACGATTCAGAATTAGAACACACTGTTAGAAAAGTTCGAAGACTAAGAAGAGAACCTAGAAATTTTGATACAATGGAAAACAACAAGAACAATCAAGGAATAGAACATGAACACCAACCTAGACTCTTAGTAGATTATGCAAATCCTAGAACAGATGAAATTCACTTATCTATCCAAAATCTTGATGTAGCTTATAATTGATTTGAGCTTAAACCTGCTATTATCCAAATGGTACAAAACAATAAATTCAGAGGTACACCCAATGAAGATCCTAATTTACACCTCGCTAGTTTTTTAGAACCGTGTGCTACTTTTAAATATTACAGAGTTTCAAATGTTGTTGTTAGACTTACAATTTTTCCTTTTTCGCAGAGGGATAAGGCTAAGATGTGGTTAAATTTGTTAGCACCTGGATCTATTAGAACTTGGGGAGAACTTTCAAAAAAATTTCTATCTAAATATTTCCCTCCATTCAAAACTGCTAAACTTAGAAATGACATAACATCGTTCTGTCAAATTGAGGGAGAGTCAATATAAGAAGCTTGGGAGAGATTTAAAGATCTTCTTAGGAAATGCCCTCATCATTTGTTACTAGATTGGTTGATAATTTAAACATTTTATAATGGATTAGTGGGATCACTTAGCTCGATTATAGATGCTGCGGCTGGTGGTTCTTTAATGTCAAAACCTTTTGATGAGGCTTATTCATTAATTGAAGAGATGGCTACCAACAATTTTCAATGGCCCTCTGAAAGGGTAAATCCTAAAAGAGTAGCTAGTTTCCATGCTTCTGATGCGATATCTATGTTAGCTTTGCAGATTGTTGCAATATCAAAGAAATTAGATCATTATAAGATGAATTATTCTCCAACTCCTTCTATGATGGAAGAGAATTCATCTGGGCAATTTGTGGATGTTCAACCTTCATATGAACTTTAAATGCTATTAATATACCCAATAACCCTTTTTCGAACTACTATAACGCAGGTTGGAAGAATCATCCAAATTTTAATTAGAATAACAATTCTTCTACAAATCAATAATGGGCAAATAACCCAGTGAACCCATTAAGAAATTCATCCAATCCAAGAAATGTTAACTATAGACCTTCTTATCCACCAGGATTTAATAGTAACACTCAAATTAAGGAAAATAAGTTGTCTATGGAAGAGCTGATTTTAAACATGAGTCGATAATTGCAGAATCAAGGAAATTAATTACAAATTCAAGGAAATCAATTACAAAATCAAGGAACTGCTATTAAGAATATTGAAAATCAATTAGGGCATGTCGTTATTGCGCTTAGTAACCGAACATTGGGAACTTTTCCTAGTACTGTGGAACCAAATCCTAAAGATCAAGGAAAATAACAGATAAAAGTGATACAATTATGAAGTGGAAAAGAATTAGAAATAAGAGTACAAAAAGAAACAGAAACTGAAAAAGGGAAAGTGGATACCAAAAAAGAAAAGGATCATGAATACCCAGATTCAGAATATCCACTTACACCAATGAAGATTACTGTGGAGAAACCTCCACCACCGTTTCCTTAAAGATTGAAGCAACACAAACAAAATAAACAATTTTCCAAAATTTTGAAATTATTAAGAATTTAGCGGTAAATATTCCCTTCGTATAAGTTTTAGAGCAAATGCCCAATATGTGAAATTTATGAAAGATATTATTAACAAGAAAAGGAAGTTCACGGATAACAAAACTGTTGCACTTAGCGAAGAGTGTAGTGCAATTATTCAGAAAAAGCTTCCTGAAAAATTAAAAGATCTTGGCAGTTTCACTATTTCGTGTGCTATCGGTGAAATATTTTATGGAAGAGATTTATATGATTTAGGAGCCAGCATTAATCTTTTGCCTCTATCAATTTTTAAAAGATCGGGATTAGAAGAACTCTCACCTACTTCTGTAACTCTTCAGTTAGCAGATCGTTTAGTAACATATCCTAAGGGAGTTATAGAAGATGTGTTAGTAAAAGTAGATAAATTTATCTTTCCTGTGGATTTCATTGTTTTAGATATGGAGGAAGATAAAGAAATACCTATCATTTTAGGGAGACCTTTTTTAGCTGCTGGAAAAGCTATGATAGATGTCCATAAAGGAGAATTAACAATGTGAGTTAACGATCAAGAAGTGACTTTTAACAATGCAAAATCTATGAAATACCCTGCTGTTGAATGAGATAATGAATTTTTTCGCATGGAAATTAGTGAACATCTATTGAGTTAACATTATAAAGAACATTTTGAAGAGAAAGAACAATGTTATGAGAGTGATGAAGTTATTTGGGATGAATTAGAAAATGAAGAATTAGATTATGTTCAGGAAAGATTTGAGATGTTGGATATTACTAAAAATGCTGATAAGAATCTAGTTCTCTCAATTATAAAACCACCTGAACTTGAGTTGAAAATATTGCCTAGCCACATGAAGTATGTGTTTCTGGGAAACTCATCTACATTACTTATTATTATATCTTCAGAATTAAATGATTTGGAAGAGAAAAGACTGTTAGATACATTGAAAAGATATAAGAAAGGTTTTGGTTGGACTTTAGCTGATATTCATGAAATCAGTCCTTCAATCTGAATGCAAAGAATTATATTTGATGAACAATATAAACCAAGAGTTGATCCACAAAGGAGATTAAATCCAATGATGAAATAAATAGTTAAGAAGGAAATTTTGAAATGGTTAGACACTGGAAATACATATCCTATTTCATATAGTGCGTGGGTAAGTCCAATTCATTGTGTTCCTAAGAGAGGAGGAGTGACTGTTGAAACAAAAGAAAATAATGAATTAATACCTATCAGATAAGTTACTGGGTGGGGTATTTGCATTGATTATAGAAAACTAAACACTGTCACCAGGAAAGATCTCTTCCTTTTACCCTTTTAAGATAAAATAGTAGATAGACTTACTATGCACAAATATTTTTGATTTTTAGATGGATATACCAGTTATCATCAAACTCCTATTGCTCCCGAGGATCAAGAAAAGACAACATTTACTAGTCCTTTTGGAACTTTTGCTTTTTGAAGAATGCCTTTGGATTATGCAATGCACCTGCAACATTCCAGAGATGTATGATGTCCATATTTAGTAAGTTAATTGAAGATGGATTGGAAGTCTTTATGGATGATTTCTCTGTATTTGGAACATCATTTGACGCATGCTTAAATTATCTTGAAAAAGCTTTAGATTTCTGCGAAAGAACAAATTTGGTTCTGAATTGGGAGAAATGTCAAATTATGGTTGAAGGAGGAATTGTGTTAGGTCATAAAATTTCAGAAGATGTTATGGAAGTTGACCCTGCAAAATTCAAGTTATATCTAAACTAACACCTCCTAATAATGTAAGAGAGGTTAGAAGTTTTCTTGGACTTGTTGGTTCTTACAAGCGTTTTATTAAAAAATTTTCAAAAGTTACTAAACGTCTAAGCCAACTTCTAGAAAATGACAAGAAATTTGAATTTTCTAAAAACTATTTAAATGCCTTTGAGTTATTAAAGGAAAAATTAATCACAACCCCTATTATAATTTCACCTAACTGGGAGAAACCATTTGAACTGATGTGTGATGCTAGTGATTATGTTATTGAAGCTGTCCTTCAACAAAAGTATGAAAAGATTTTTAAAGTTATATTTTATGCTAGTAAAACTTATAATGATGCACAAATTAGTTATATTATTACTGAAAAAGAGTTACTGATCATTGTGTATGCTTTAGAAAAATTTAGATCTTATTTAATTGGAGCTAAATGTGTTGTGCACACTGATCACTCTGATATTAAATATCTAATGCAAAAGAATGATGCCAAACCAAGGTTAATTAGATGGATACTTTTAATGCAAGAATTTGATCTTGTGGTTATTGATAGAAAGGGAACTTAAAATCAAATTGATGATCATTTAACAAAATTAGAAAACCATGAATTATCTAACATTGATAATGAAATTACAGACAGTTTCCCTGATGAACAACTTTATAATATTAATGAGTGAAAAATACCATGGTATGCTGATATTGTTAACTATATTGTAAGTGATATTTTGCCACATGTGCTGACACTGCAAAAACAAAGGAAATTCATTCATGATACGAAAGCATATTTGTGGGAAGAGCCTTTTTTATATAAAAAACGTAAGGATCTCATTATGAGAGGATGTGTATCTTATGAAGAATATGAGCTAATCATTCAGAAATGTCATGATTCTGAAATTGGAGGATATTTTGGGATTGATAAAACTGTTTTTAAAATTTTGCAAGCTGGATTTTATTGGCCTACTATATTTAGAGATGTTTATAGATATATAAAAACTTGTGATCGATGTCAACGAGTAGGTAATATATCTAGAAGAAATGATATGCCTCTAAATTTCATGTTAGAGGTTGAGACCTTTGTTGTTTGGCGATTAGATTTTATGGGACCATTTATTCCTTCATTTGGGAACTTATGTATATTAATTGTAGTAGACTGCGTTTCTAAGTGAATTGAAGCACAAGCTTTACCTCATTGTGATGCTAAAAGTTTTTCAAAGTTTTTAATGAAAAATATTTTCACTAGATATGGAATGCCTAGAATGATTATCACTGACGGAGGATCCCATTTTAGGAATAGATACATTCAGAGATTGGCAAAAAAATTTAATATTATTCATAGAGTCTCTACTGCCTATCATCCTCAGACCAATGGGTTAGCTGAAGTTTCTAATAGAGAGATTAAAAAAATACTTGAAAAGACTGTAAACCCTAGTAGAGTAGATTGGTCCACTAGACTGGATACTGCATTATGGGCTTACTGGACTGCTTTTAAGACTCCTATTGGAATGACTCCTTTCATATTGATTATTAGAAAGACTTACCACTTACTAGTAGAATTAGAGCATAAAGCATATTGGGCGATTAAAGAATTCAATTATAATTTGAAAGATGCGAGTAAAAAGAGATTGTTTCAATTAAATGAATTAGAAGAATTAAGAAATGAATCTTATGATAACGAGAAAATTTATAAGGAGAAATTAAAGTTATGGCATGATCAAAAGATTAATCAAAAGAACTTTGAACCAGGACAAGAAGTTTTGCTTTACCATACTAGACTGAAGTTATTTTCTGGGATGAAAGAACATTTCCCTCACTCTGGACATATAGAAGATAGTTTGATACAGGAGATGAGAAGGATGAAATTAATAGATGAGGATTCTACTGAAGAATTTCCATACCGACCCTTCTACAACCTCTTCGTTCATGTGCAATCAATGGGTGATTGACCGCGACTTTATATATGCTTAAAAATAGAAGTATTTAATACAACTACTAAAAGATTTAATTCCTTAGCAACTGTACCAAAACTTAATAATAGTTATAGATTCGATAAATATGGACATAATAATAATTCAATAATTGTAAAGTCACACTTATCAATGCAAGTATACATATTGCTCAAGTAATATAAGGCTTTAATGGAGTCCTAGATATCGATCCCACAGGGAGTAATATTAGAACTACGAACTAAAACTTTAGAAAAACAATACTTTAATCACAACAATGAAGTTCAATTTGCTTATTTATCACTAATAGGCATTTGAAATAAATATGTAATTTTAATAACTATTAAATAACTAATTACACTAATGAAGGTTCAAATGTGATATTCAATATATAAGAAAGCATCATTCTCCTTGTCAAGAAATTATTGTGAATTGATAAAATGAATTAGTTCAAATTATATTATGTCAAATAAGAGCAAACCTATTTTTTACCCTTTGGTCCAGACATAAAGAACATTGACTAATCCTAGGCTTGTTTACTAAATCTGCGACTAAGCTTGGAGGATACCAGCTCTCACTTCGGAGCTCCCATGTTCCCCTCGCCTGAGGGCTAACATCTACACTTCAGCACCCAAACGATAGGTCCAAATTGGGGATTTTAGTCTGTCACTCTAGAATCTCCAATTCTATGCCCGATACTATTATTTCCCAATTTTTTTGCACCCAACTTCCAAGGGCTTTGACCTCTCTGAATCTGGATGTAATCTTCACTTTAGTTGTAAAACCCAACATATTTTAACAAATCAATTGGCCAGATTGAAGGTATATTAAAATCGAAGTGAAAAGATCATCACATTTTCTTAAACATTTTCATGGCTTCACCAATTCAAATCACCATTTCACAAATCTCAAGGCAAGGAGAAAGACAGAGAAGACTACTCAGATCTCATGTGGAAAATACAAAAAAACTCGAAATTCATATATAAAATTAAGGTCATACAAACTACAACAATAAATAAACTTATCTCTAATTTTTCCCCAAGAAAACTCCTCGAAGTTTCTCTGAATCTCTTCCCTTCTTTACAGCACACAGAATTCCTCTTCAAAGCAGCAAGGAGGAAGAAATCTCTACCTTTCCCTCCACTCTTACAATCTCTCAAAGAATTACTCACACTTTTTACACTCTAGAAAAAACTAATGGAACCTTTCTAACCTCCAGGAACTCTCACCTTCTTCTCAATTTTCGGCCAAAATCTTCTTTTAAGGTTTTGGATGAGCTTTCCCATGAGTTGCCTAAGCATCCCTTCAAAATTTGTCCTTATCCAAAGCCTGATTGGTCATAACCGCTGAGCTCGCCGTCGACAGCTTAGAGGGTGTCGTCGACAGCCTAGAGGGTGTCGTCGACAGCCTAGAGGGTGTCGTCGACAGACCTTCTTAATGAATTAATTCTAGAGTCTCAGGAAAATCTAGCAGTCGACGGGGTCGATGGCACCATCGGCGCCCTAGTTTAATTCTTCATTTTTTGGTCCTTTTCACTCCAAATTCACTCCTTTTTGCATCTTTTTGCACCAATGACCCTAATTCATCATTCCTGCAACAAAACATCAAAAATTCCTTTCTTTAAAGTCCAATATCATGAAAAATAGTATATAATAGGTATGAAAATCTCAACATATTTTCCTCTGGTCAAAATCCCCAAAACTTAACTATTACTTGTCCTCAAGTAATTTTAGTACTATATAAAAGTTATGATCTATTGTAGTATAGTTTTAATTCAAAAATACTATAAGTTTGATTTAAATAAATAACATAGTGAGATTTTCAGAAAAAAAAATTCAAGTAATTGAATTAACTCTGTAGCCACAAGATTATCTAGTCATCAAGTATAAGAGTTATAGTTTTCTATTCAGTTCAAAAATAACTATATGTTGCAATATTAAGTCACTTAGAATATCCAAAGGATAAGAATTTCACTAGAACACTACTAATAAAAGATCTATTTCATAAATATAAGTTCAAGAATGAATTAAGTTTTCCCTTAAGGTAGGTCCAGTGAAGCCAATCATTGATTAGGCATATCCTCAAGCTTCTCCTCACTTTCATATTTTTTTTCTTTTCTTTACCCTTTTTCATTTGAATTGCTTTCAATCCTTTATATTGTTCTTTTCTTTCAGGGATTGTTGTCAATCCTTTCTTTCTCCTTTTCTCAAGTGAGGATTACTATATCTGGATAGTCTTTAATGATTTTGAACATCACCTTTCTTTCCCTAAATTTGAAACTCAAAGCATTCCTTTACCTTATAAATATTTTATAGTTTTTACATCATTGAGCTCCAATCTTTTCTTCTCAAATGAAATTATAGATTCTTAATACTTCAAAATATAGTTTCTTTATTTTAAATAGTTAATTATAGTCTTATTCTCTTATACTAAAATATCTTAAGTTACAAAATTAATTTTCATTACAAAAATATTTCTTTAAATCTACCATAATATTTAAATAGCTACAAAATATAGTTACCTAAATTAAATTCACTATATAAAATCATATAAATAATTCTTGAAAATAATTAAAGAAAGGATATCTAATAGTTAATCTTTTTTTTCCTTCCCCTAAACTTCAATTTTTAAATATGAAATAATATAGGTGGAAAGAAAAACTCTAAATATATATCATACCTCAGTATTGTAGGCAATTTCATCATTATGAAATTTGCAGGCCTTCTCAAAACTTCTACTTCACTTGGTCTGTAACATTAGGAGCATTCTACACATAAAAATCATTAGAGTGATTTCTGGGTAATAAAATTTTGAAGTAAGTATAAAACTAAAACATTGAACAAGCACAATATTTCCTAACACAATCACCAAATGAAACAATTAAAATTAAAATGTGAAAAAAATCACATTACATTATAAAATACTACTCAACATCTATTATACTAAACATGCAAATCTAACAACCACATCAACTTTATAACAATAATTAAAATTATCCAAGTACAACATAATAATAAATGTGAAAGTCTAAATACACATAAACATCCATTTCTATTACAAAAGATCACAAAATTAAAAGTACAAATACAGGTACATCAATTACATTCAAATATAAAAACCCCAAACTATGTCTTCATCTCCTTGATCAACAAGTGGATTGGGCTGATACTGAGTATATTGGGGGCACTCAGGGAAAGTAACATCAGGCTCACCTCTGTATTGTCAGGCCTAAGCTTCATAATAAGCTACTTCAAAATTTGAATGCCTATGAAGGTACTCATTATCATAATCATGTCGACGTTCTAAACCTCTAATCCTTTCATTTATTAATTCTATACTTTTCTGCTGCATGGTCCACTCATTCATCAAGTTAGTCAGAGTAAGGGAATTGGAAGGTGGAAGGTCATAACTTGTAGAGGGGACATCTTTACTAGTAGAAGGTTCTTCACTCCTACTTTCAGTTCTCCATTTCTCATGGAATTCATAAGTTTTTAAATTAGTCTTACTAATGGGTTTCAT
Organism: Phalaenopsis aphrodite; assembly: GCA_003013225.1. NCBI lineage: Eukaryota > Viridiplantae > Streptophyta > Magnoliopsida > Asparagales > Orchidaceae > Phalaenopsis > Phalaenopsis aphrodite. The sequence continues at coordinate 97,563 of NEWO01000882.1, forward strand.
AGTGTAAACCCATTCTTCATCTCCACCCTCCACTCTAGAAAGTTGGTAAAGTGCATAAATAAGGCCAGGATCTCCTAGACCACCACTTGTTTCACTCGTGTCGTAGACAATATATTCTTAAAAATAATTCTCCCCACATTTATAGTTATATTATTCTAAATACAGAAATTTAGAAAAGCTCTATCTCTAGTTGCCTCACTATTGTGATAAGTCGGTAACATAGTAGAGGAAATAAAATAGTGCCACGCCTTAGAGGTGGCATTTAGCGTGGAAGCAAAAAAATTTTCCCGTTCTCGTTGTTTAAACTTCCACGTTCCTTTCCCATCAGTGAGAAAGTTGATCACATCATTCAGGGGGTCTTCCATCGTACTAAAGGATTCATTGTGGCAGCTATAAGAGTCTGGACTTCGTAAAAGGTGTTGATGCGAGCGGTAGTAAATTCCACAGGGAATCCTTGCACTTGAACGATTCCATCTTTAGAATAGATTACATTAGCATAGAACTCCTTCACAACATTTGCATCATCTTTATTGGTTGTGTAACAAAAGTTTTCCCACCTCCGCTCGACAATATATTGTTCAATTTCTCCTTCTGGATTCTCAAAAACTTGATCTTGTATACACTTCGTCCCCTTAAATACTGAAGTAAATCTTGTTTCAGCCATCGCATTGACGAAGCGAGACTTGTCGAACTCAATTGGTCTCTTTTGTCGAGGAGCCATTTCAATCTAATCAAATTATAGAAAAATTCCAAAATATACTTTAAATATGCAAATAATGGCTTCCAAAAGTAACTCTAAGAGTTCAACAGTAAGTTCCATGAATTTCTTCCCAATATTTTCTTCACTCTCTCAAAATTTTTCGATCTTCTCAATGTGGAAGAAATACATGGTGAAAATCTAAAATTTTTAGTTTGGAGTGAAGCTCTTACCTAGAAATGATCAAATCCGGTGTCAAAAAGCCTTGAAGTCGCCTCCCAATCCAAGATCTTTCAAGACTTAGGTCAAAAATTACATTTTTAGAAGGAAGGGGATGATGAATAATGGCGGTTGACTGGCCAAAATAGCGGTTAAATGTGTTTTTTTGTGAGCTCACCGTCAACGAGGTCGATGGAGCCGTCCACGCTCTCTATTGGATTTAAATCCTAAGTCTCAAGAAAAATCCATCGTAGGTGGCATCGAGGGCGCCGTCAGCGGGCTCTATTGATTTTGTTCAGTTCCCAAATTTTTGCAATTTTAATCAATTTCAAGCCTTAATGACATATGTTTAATCATTATAGACATAATTTTAAGTGACTAAATGATGTGCTTAACACAAATAAACTTTCACAAAACAAAACATCACGTTTAAATATAAATTCTAAGGTGTACAATATACGTTACATAGCACACCTAAGTCTGGTATTTTCTCAACCTCAACACATTAATTCAACATTGCAATCCAAGCCACAACACTTAAAATGCTGCAAAAAAAACTTCTTATACTTAGTCTCAACTATACAGAGATCTAAAACCATATTTTTAAAGCAAAGTAAATACAAAGTTCAAATCAAAATACATAGATACACAGATAGGTAGTAATATAAATCTACTATTCTTCAGATTCAGTACTAGATTCTCCACTGAGATCACCCATTGATTGAACATGAACGGAGAGGTTGTAGAAGGGTCAGAATGGATATTCTTTAGTAGAATCCTCCTCTATTAATTACATTATCCTCATCAGCTGTATCAAACTATCTTCTAAATGTCCAAAATGATGAAAATGTTCTTTCATCCTCCACTCTAGATGTTCAAAAAATCAGAGATATTATTAATTGCATTCATGACATTTTGTACCTCCTCAAATTTCTTGATTTGGCGTAGGATCACCAGAGTTTCATCAGGAATTAAGGGTTGAACTGGCAGTGAATTCTGAGATGGTTGATCTACTATAATGGCCATGTCATTTTCATCTTTAGAAGCTGGGAATCTCTCTGTTGGGTCTGAAGGCTTCCAAGGTAGAAGAACCTTTTCCCAATTTTTGTAGGACACTTGGAACTGACTGTAAAGTGAGAAAATTGTGGAAGGGTGTCCAAGCCCATAAGTTGATCCATGAATGATCAGGCCCAAAACCGACTTCAAAATTATTGATCCAATATCGATTGGCAGTCCCCTTTGGATGCAGTAATTCAAAGTAGCACTTTTTTTTTGAAACTTTACCGATCTTCATTGTTGGTAACAATTTCGTAGAAATGAAAAAGTGATAGTGTTTCGAAATGAGTTTTAGGAATGTCATAGAAAAACTAACATACCTGTTCTCTCTCGTTTCCCAGTCATCAGTTTCGTCCGTTAAATATTGGTAAATTTCATTCATCTTATTTCTTGTCGGGACAAAGTTGAAATAGTGGCAGGAATGTTCTCGATTATGTATAATTCATTGATCCATGCAAGAGTGAAAGTGATCCATCTACCTCGCAAATAAACAACTCCCTAGTTGATTATGTAGCACAACACTTCCCATAAAGATCCTTTACCACAAGAACAACCACGGCGGCGGTAGTGTAGTACAACACTTCCCATATTCACCGCACTATTGTCTCTTCAATTTCCGTCAAGGGATTATTCCGTCCACAATTTACGAATCCTCGTTCATTGATCAATCTTTTTTTCGTGAGTAACTTGTTGAAGATTTGCTGCGCTTCCGCACTAATAAACTTTTGCAGATTGAAAACTTGTATTCTGGGATTATCAAGGTAATTTGACGCCATAGGAATGGAATTGATGGAGTTTCACTTCATTTTTGGCAGAAATATGACTTTAGGAATCGAAATTGGGAGATTAAAATGAAAACTCCCGCCCCAAAATCGTCAAAAACTGACATTCAAACTCTAGAAACAACCATCTCTCGGGTTTCGCCGTCGACGGGGTTGAGGGCGCCGTTGGCGCCCAACAAAAAAAATTGCACAGCTTCGCTCTGGTCCGAATGCGTTCCAATTTTTCTTTATGGATCCAATTCCTATGATGATTCAAGTGTAAGTAAGAATAGTAGAGCTTAATACTACCACAAACTAATGATAATTTCAAATAAAAACTACTATAATCACAGTAAAAGTAAAGATAACTATGGGTTGCCTCCCATAGAGCGCTTCGTTTAACGTCGTCAGCCCGACCTATTCAGGTGTTATTATGGTTGATTGATCATGAAAACCTCTTTAAAATTTTGTCTTTTACCCTTAAGATACGGTTTTAATCTATGTCCATTTACTTTAAATCTATTTCCAATTTTCTGATCTTCAATCTCAATAGCTTCGTAAGTATAAACTTGAGTCACAGTAAAGAGTCCTAACCAACGAGACTTCAATTTCCCAAGAAATAACTTCAGTCTATTATTGTAAAGCAAAATTTCTTGTGTTGGTTCAAAGTTCTTTTGATTAATCTTCTGATCATGCCATAACTTTAGTTTCTCCTTATAAATTCTGTCATTCTTATAAGATTCATTTCTTAATTCTTCTAATTCATTTAATTGTAACAATCTCTTCTTACCGGCATCTTTCAAATTATAATTGAATTCCTTAATCGCCCAATATGCTTTATGCTTTAATTCTAATGGTAAGTGACAAGTCTTTCAAAAAATTAACCTGTAAGGAGTCATTCCAATAGAAGTCTTATAAGTAGTCATGTAAGCCCATAACGTGGTATCCAGTCTAGTGGACCAATCTAGTCTACTAGGGTTTACAGTCTTTTCAAGTATTTGTTTAATTTTTCTATCAGAAACTTTAGCTAACCCACTGGTTTGCGGATGATAGGCAGTAGAGATTCTATGAATAATATTAAACTTTTCTGCCAATCTCTGAATATATTTATCCCTAAAATGGGAGTCTGTGTCAGTGATAATCATTCTAGGCATTTGGTATCTAGTGAAAATATTTTTCATTAAAAATCTTGAATCACTTTTAGCGTCACGACTAGGTTAAACTTGTGCTTCAATCCAGTTAAAAACGTAGTCTACTGCAATTAGTATGTATAAGTTCCTAAATGAAGGAATAAATGGTCCCATGAAATCTAATACCCAAACATCAAAGATCTCAACTTCTAATCTGAAATTTAGAGGCATTGCATTCCTTCTAGATATATCGCCTACTTGTTGACATCGATCACAAGTTTTTATGTATCTATAAACATCTCTAAAGATAGTAGGACAATAAAATCCAGCTTGTAAAACTTTATAAGCAGTTTTATCAATCCCAAAATGTCCTATAAATTCAAAATCATGACATTTCTGAATGATCAGCTCAGTTTCTTCAGAAGGTACACATCTTCTCTTAATCAGATCCTCACATTGTTTATATAAATAAGTTTCATCCAAAAAATATTCTTTCGCATGATGAATGAATTTTCTTTGTTGTTGCAATGTCAGTATAGGTGGCAAAATATCACTTACAATATAGTTAACAATATCGGCATACCATCGTATTTTCTACTCATTAATATCATTAAGCTGTTCATCAGGGGAACTATCTTTAATTTCATTATCAGTGTCAGATAATTCATGGTTTTCTAATCTTGACAAAAGATCAGCAATTTAATTATCAGTTCCCTTTCTATCAATAACCACAAGATCAAATTCTTGCATCAAAAGTATCTATTTAATCAACTTTGGTTTGACATCCTTTTTTTGCATCAGATATTTAATAGCAGAGTGATCACCGTAACAGTATAGTTAATTTGAACATCATTAAGAGTTTCGCATCAGCTGCACAACACATTTATCTCCAATTAAATAAGATCTAAATTTATCTAAATCATGCACAATGGCCAGAAACTCTTTTTCCGTAACAGTATAGTTAATTTGAGCATCATTAAGAGTTTTACTAGTGTAGTATATAACTATAAAAAGCTTTTCATGCCATTGTCTAAGGACACCTCCAATAGCATAATCACTAGCATCACACATCTGTTCAAATAGTTTCTCCAAGTTAGGTGAAACTATAATAGGGTTGTGATTAATTTTTCCTTTAATAACTCAAAGGCATTTAAACAACTTTCAGTAATTTCAAACTTCTTGTCATTTTCTAAAATTTAGCATAGAGGTTTGGTAATTTTTGATAAATCTTTATTAAAACGCCTATAAAAGCTAACATGTTCAAGAAAACTCCTAACCTCTCTTACGTTAGTAGGAGACGTTAGTTTAGATATAACTTGAATTTTTGCAGGGTCTGCTTACATACCATCCTCTGAACTTTAACGCCCTAATACAATTCCTCTTGCAACCATAAATTGACATTTCTCCCAATTCAAAACTAAATTAGTTCTTTCGCATAACTCCAAAACTTTTTTAAGATAATTTAAGCTTGCGTCAAATGATGTTCCAAATACGAAGAAATCATCCATAAATAGTTCCAATCCATCATCAATTAATTTACTAAATATGGACATCATACATCTTTGGAATGTTGCAGTTGCATTACATAATACGAAAGGCATTCTTCGAAAAGCAAAGTTCCAAATGGAGTAGTAAATGTTGTCTTTTCTTGATCCTCAGGAGCAATAGAAATTTGATGGTAACTGGTATACCCATGTAAAAAATAAAAATATTTGTGCCCGACAAGTCTATCTACTATTTGATTTAAAAAGGGAAGTGATCTTTTTTGGTGGCAGTGTCTAATTTTCTATAATCAATGCAAATACGCCACCCAGTAACTTGTATGATAGGTATTAATTCATTATTTTCTTTTGTTTCAACAGTCACTCCTCCTTTCTTAGTAACACAGTGAATTGGACTTACCCACACACTATCTGAAATAGGATATATAATTCCAGTGCCTAACCATTTCAAAATTTCCTTCTTAACAACTTCTTTCATCATTGGATTTAATCACCTTTGTGGATAAACTCTTGGTTTATATTGTTCATCTAATATAATTCTATGCATACAGATCGAAGGACTGATTCCCTTAATATCAGCTAAGGTCCAACCAAAAGATTTCTTATATCTTTTCAATGTATCTAACTGTCTTTGCTCTTGCAAATCATTTAATTCTAAAGATATAATAACAGGCAATGCAGATGAGTCTCCCAAAAACACAAATTTCAAATGGCTAGGCAATACTTTCTACTCAATTTCAGGTGGTTTTATAATTGATGGAAATAGATTCTTATCAGCATTTTCTGTAATATTCAACATCTCAAATCTTTTCTGAATATAATCTAATTCTTCGTTTTCTAATTCATCTAAATAAACTTCATCACTCTATTCAAATTATTCTTTCTATTCAAAATGTTCATTGAAATGTTCCTTCAATAGATGTTCACTAATTTCCATGCAAAAACATTGATTATCTCTTTCAATAGAAGGGTATTTCATAGATTTTTCAATGTTAAAAGTCACTTCTTGATCGTTAAATCTCATTGTTAATTCTCCTTTTTGAACATCTATCATAGCTTTTCCAATAGCTAAAAATAGTCTCCCTAAAATGATAGGTATTTCTTTATCTTCCTCCATATCTAAAACAATGAAATCCACAGGAAAGTTATTTTTATCAACTTTTACTAACACATCTTCTATAACACCCTTAGGATATGTAACTGAACGATCTGCTAACTGAAGAGTTACAAAAGTATGTGACACTTCTCCTAATCCTAATATTTTAAGAATGGGTAGAGACATAAGATTAATGATGGCTCCCAAATCGCATAAAGCTCTTCCATAAAATTTTTCACCGATAACACACGGTATAGTGAAACTACCATGATCTTTTAATTTTTCAGGAAGCTTTTTCTGAATAATTGCACTACAGTCTTCTCTAAGTACAACAGTTTCATTATCCGTGAACTTTCTTTTTATGCTCAGAATATCTTTCATAAATTTCACATAATTGGGCATTTATTTTAAAGCTTCTACGAAGATAATGTTTACCGTTTACTTTTTAAGAATTTCTAATAATTTGGAAAGTTATTTATTCTGTTTGTGTTGTTATAATCTGTGAGGAAATAGTGGTAGATGTTTCTCCACAGTAATTTTCATTGGTGTAAATGGATACTCTAAATCTGGGTACTCATGATCCTTTTTTTTTCGGTATCCAGTTTCTCTTTTTTTGTTTCCATTTCTTTTTGTGCCTTTGTCTCAAATTCTTTTCCACTTCGTAATTGTATCACTTTTATCTGTTCTTTTTCTTGATCTTGAGGATTTGGTTCCACAGTACTAGGAAAAGTTTCTAATGTCTGGTTACTAAGCGCAGTAGTGAAATGCCCTAATTGGTTTTCAATATTTTTAACAGTAGTTCCTTGATTTTGTAATTGATTTCCTTGAATTTGTAATTAATTTCCTTGATTCTGCAATTGTTGACCCATGTTTAATATCAGCTCTTCCATAGACAACTACTTCTCCTTAATTTGAGTGTTACTATTAAATCCTGGGGGATAAGGAGGTCTATAGTTTACATTTCCTTGGTTGTATGAATTTCTTAATGGGTTCACTAGGTTGTTTGCCCATTTTTGATCTGTAGAAGAATCGTTATTCCAATTAAAATTAGGATGATTCTTCCAACCTGGGTTATAATAGTTTGAATAAGGTTTGTTGGGTCTATTAATAGTGTTTAAAGTCTCATTGAAAGTTGAACATCCACAAATTGCCCAGATGAATTATCTTCCATCATAGGAGGTGTTAGAGAATAAATCATCCCATAATGATCTAATTTCTTTGATATTGCAACAATCTGCGAAACTAACATAGATATTGCATTAGAATCATGGATACTAGCTACTCTTTTAGGATTTACCTGTTTAGAGGGCCATTGAAAATTGTTGGTAGCCATCTCTTCTATTAATGAATAAGCCTCATCAAAAGGTTTTGACATTAACGAACCACCAGCCGCAACATCTATAATCGATCTAAGTGATCTCACTAATCCATTATAAAAAGTTTGAACTATCAACCAATCTGGTACCAAATGATGAGGGCATTTCGTAAGAAGATCTTTAAATCTCTCCCAAGCTTCGTATATTGACTCTCCATCAATTTGACAGAATGATGTTATCTCATTTCTAAGTTTAGCAGTTTTGGATGGAGGGAAATATTTGGATAGAAATTTGTGTGAATGTTCTCCCCAAGTTACAATAGATCTTGGTGCTAACAAATTTAACTACATCTTAGCCTCATCCCTCAGTGAAAAAGAAAAAAGTCTAAGTCTAACAGCATCGTTTGAAACTCTGTCATATTTAAAAGTAGCACACAGTTCTAAAGAACTAGCGAGTTGTAAATTAGGATCATCATTTGGTGTACCTCCAATTTGATTATTTTGTACCATTTGGATAATAGTATGTTTAAGCTCAAATGAATTAGTAGCTACATCAGGATTTTAGATAGATAGGATTTGCATAATCTCGTAAGGGTCTAGGTTGGTGTTCTTTCTCTATTCCTTGATTGTTCAGGTTGTTTTCCACTGTATAAAAAATTCTAGGTTCTCTTCTCAATCTTCTAATCTTTCTAACAGTGCATTTTAATTCGGAATCGTAGGGTATAAGATTTTCAAGTCCAAATTTACGCATATAATTTGAAATCAGTACACAGTAAAAAAATTACTAAGTATGAAAATAATTTGCAATTCAAGTAAAAATTTTCTAATAATCCTAATTTGTCTGTTACTCTAATTGTAATTTTTTTTTACTCAGTCCTCGACAACGATGCCAAAAACTTAACTGATACTTTATATATGCTTAAAAAAAGAAGTATTTAATATTACTGCTTCCTCAGCAACTATACCAAAACTTCATAACAATTATAGATTTGATAAATATGGATGTAATAAATATTCAATAATTGTAAAGTCACACTTATCAACGCAAGTATACATATCGCTCAAGTAATATAGGGCTTTAATGAAGTCCTATATATTGATCCCATAGGGAGTAAGATTAGAAGCTACGAACTAAGATTTTAGAAATGCAATAATTTAATCGGAAAAACAAATTTCAATTTACTTATCTGTCACTAATAGGCAATTGAAATAAATATGTAATTTTAATAACTATTAAATAACTAATTATACTAATGAAGGTTCAAATGTGATATTCAATATATAAAAAAGCATCATTCTCCTTGTCAAGAAATTATAGTGAATGGATAAATTGAATTAGTTCAAAATATATTGTGTCAAATAGGAGCATACATATTCTTTACCCTTTGGTCCAGGCATAAATAACATTGACTAATCCTACACTTATTTTCTGAATCTGCAGCTAGGCTGGTAGGATACTGGCTCTCACTTCGGAGCTCCCACAATCCGCTCGCCTCAGGGCTAACATCTACACTTCAGCACCCAAACGATACGACCGATTCGAGGATTTTATTCTGTCACTCTAAAATCTCCAATTCTACACCTGATAATATTATTTCCCTATTTATTTGTACCCAACTTCTAAGGGCTTTGACCTCCCTAAATCGTGGATGTAATCTTCACCTTAGTTGTAAAACTGAACATATTTTAACAAATCAATTGGCCAGATTGAAAGTAAATTAAGATCGAAGTGAAAAGATCATCACAATTTCTTAAACATTTTCATGGTTTCAACAGTTTAAATCACCATTTCACAAATCTCAAGACCAGGAGAAAGACAGAAAACTAGTCAGATCTCATGGGGAAAACACGACAAAACTCGAAATTCATATATAAAATCAAGGTCATACAAACTACAGTAATAAATAAACTTATCTCTAATTTCTCCCCAAAAAACTGCTTGAAGTTCCTTTGAATCTCTTCCTTACTTTACAACAGACAGAATTCCTCTTCGGAGCAGCAAAGAGGAAGAAATCTCTCACTTTCCCTCCACTCTTACAATCTCTCAAAGAATTCCTCATACTTTTTACACTCTACCAAACACTAATGGAACTTTTCTAACCTCTAGGAACTCTCCCCCTCTTCTCAGATTTCGTCCAAAATCTTCTTTTAAAGTTGTGGATGAGCTTTCCCAAGAGTTGCCTAAGCATTCCTTCAAATTTATCTTTATCTAAAGCCTGATTGGTCATAACCGCCGAGCTCGTCGTCAGCGGCCTCGATGGTGCCATCGGCAGACCTTCTTAATGAATTAATTTTGGAGTCTCTAGAGAAATCTTACCATCGATGTGGTCGATGGCCCTATCGGTGCCCTGGTTCAATTCTTCAAAATATTGTCCTTTTTGCTCCAAATCCGTTTCTTTTTACATCTTTTTGCTTCAATGACCCTAATTCATCATTCTTGCAGCAAAACATCAAAAATACATTTCCTTAAAATGCAATATCATCAAAAACAGTATAAAATAGGTACGAAAATCTCAACATATTTTCCTCTGGTCAGTGATCTCAGAGGAGAATCTAGTACTGAATCTGATGAATAATAAATTTATATTACTACCTGTTTGTCTATGTAATTTGAACTTTGCATTTGCTTTGCTTTAGAATTATGCTTTTAGATCACTGTATAGTTGAGACTAAGCATAGGATGTTTTGTTTCAGTGTTTTGAGTGTTGTGGTATGGATTGCGACGCTGAATTAATGTATTAAGGTTAAAAAAATACTAAACTTAGGTGTGTTTTGTCACGTATATTGTACCCCTTGGAATTTATATATAAATGTGTTGTTTTTTGTTGTGAAAGTTTATTTTTGATAAGTACATCATTTAATCACTTAAAATTATGTCTATAATCATTCAACGAATGTTGTTGAGGCTTGAAATTGATCGAAATCACAAAAATTTTGAAATTGAACCAAATCAATAGAGCCCACCGACGGTGCCCTCGACGCCGCCGACAACGAATTTTTCGAGAGAGTTATGTACAATTTTCAATTGAGCGCACAAACAGCGCCGAACACCCCGCCGATGGCGAGCTCGGAAAAAACACTTATAACCATGATTTTGACCAGTTAACTACCACTATTTATCATCTCCTTCCTCCTAAAAATGCAATTTTTGACATCGGATTTGATCAGCTCTATGTAAGAGCTTCACACCAAACTACAAATATTTAATTTTTACCATGGATTTCTTCCACATTGAGGAGATCCAAAAAATTTGAGAATGTGAAGAAAATAGTGGGAAGAAATTTATGGAATTTAATGTTGAACTCTTAGAATTATATTTGAAAGCCATTATTTGAATATTTGAAGTATAATTTTGAATTTTTCTATGATTGTGATTAGATTGAAATGGCTCTACGTCAAAAGAGACGACTTGAGTTCGACGAATCTTTCTTCATCAATGCAAAGGCTCAATCAAGATTTACTTCAGTATTTGAAGGACACAAGTGTATACAAGATCGAGTTTTGAAAGTCCGAGAAGAGAAATTGAACGAGTTATTACCGAGCAGAGGTGGGAAACCTTCTATTACACCACCAATAAGGCTGTTGCAAATACTGTGAATGAATTCTATGCCAATGTAATCTATTCTGAAGATGAAATTGTTCAGGTGTGGGGATTTCCTATTGAATTTAATGTCGCCCGCATCAACACCTTTTACACAGTCCCAGACACTTATAGCTGCAACTATGAATCCTTCAGTACTATGGAAGGCCCCCTGATTGATGTGATCAACTTTCTCACTGATGGGAAAGGAACGTGGAAAATTAAACAACGAGAATGGGTAATTTTTTCTACTTCCATGTTGAATGACACCTCTAATGCGTGACACTATTTTATTTTCTCTACTTTGTTACCAACTTACCACCATAGTGAGGTAACTAGAGATAGAGCTATTCTGAATTTTTATATTCAGAATAATAGAAATATAAATGTGAGGAGAATTATTTTTTAAGAATAGATTGACTATAGTAAGGAGTGAAACAAGTGGAGTTCTAGGACATCTTAACCTTATTTATGCGCATTGCCGACTTTCTGGAGTGGAAGCTGAAGGAGATGAGGAATGGGTTCACCCTATGGAATTCATTTGTAAAGCCAATTTGAAAACTTATGAATCCCATGAGAAATGGAACTTGGACCTCTACAAGTTATGACCTTCCACCTTCTAGCTCCCTTACTTTGACTTATTTGATGAATGAGTTGACCTTGTTGCGGAAGAGCATATATCTAATAAATGAAAGGATTGGAGGTTTAAAACGTCGACATGATTACGATAGTGAGCACCTTCAAAGGCATTCAAATTTTGGATAGCTTATTATGAAGCTCAGGCCCAACACTACAGAGGTGAGCCTGATGTTTCCTTCCCTGAGTGCCCCCGATATACTAATTATTAGCTTGATCCACCTGCTAATCAAGGAGACAAAGACATAGTTTGGGATTTTGATATCTGAATGTAATTGATGTACTTATACTTGTACTTTTATTTTTGTGATCTTTTGTAATAGAAATGGATGTTTATGTTTATTTAGACTTTCATTTTTATTATTATGTTTTACTTGGATAATTTTAATTATTGTTATAAAGCTAGTGTGGTAGTTAAATTTGCATGTGTAGTATAATAGATGTTGCGTAGTATTTTGTAATATAATGTGATTTTTATTTTGTACTCTAATTGTAATTATTTTGTTTAGTATTGTGGTTGTGTTAGGAAATATTTTGTTTATTTAATGTTTTAGTTTTATACTTATTTCAAATTTTCATTACCCAAAAATTTCTCTAATGATTTATATGTGTAGAAAGCTCCTAATATTACAGACCAGGTGAAGTAGAAATTTTGAGAAGACCTGCAAAAATTTTAGAATGTCAAAAATGCCTAAAATACTGAGGTATGATTTATATTTAGAGTTTTTCTTTCCACCTGTTATCATTTTATATTGAAAATTTAAGTTTGGGGGAGGGAAAAAAAAGATTAACTATTAGATGTCCTCTATTTAAATATTTTCAAAAATTATTTGTATAATTTTATGTAGTGAATTTAATTCAGGTAACTATATTTTGTAGCTATTTAAATGTTGTATTAGATTTAAGGAAATATTTTTGCAATGAAAATTAATTTTGTAACTTAAAATATTTAGTATAAGAGAATAAGACTATAATTAACTATTTAAAGTAAAGGAAACAATATTTTGAAGTATTAAGAATCTGAAAATTCATTTGAGAAGAAAAGATTGGGGCTCAATGATGTAAAAACTATGAAATATCTATAAGGTAAAGGAATGCTTTGAGTTTCAAATTTAGGGAAAGAAAGGTGATGTTCAAAATCATTAAAGACTATCCAATTATAGTAATCCTCAATTGAAAGATGAAAAAGAAAGGATTGAAAACAATCCCTGAAAAGAAAAGAAAAATATGTAGGATTGAAAGCAATCCAAATGAAAAAGGGAAAAGTAAGAAAAAAAAAATTATTATGGAAGTGAGGAGAAGCTTGAGGATATGCCTAATCAAAAATCGGCTTCACTAGACCTACCTAAAGAGAAAACCTAAATACATTCCTAAACATATATTTATGGATTAGATCTTTTACTAGTAGTGTTCCATTCCTATCCTTTGGATTTTCTAAGTGACTTAATATTGCAACATATAGTAATTTTTGAAATCGATAGAAGACTAGAACTCTTAAACTTGATGACTAGATAATCTGGTAGCTATAGAGTTAATTTAATTACTTGAATTTTTTTCTGAAAATCTCACTATGATATTTATCTAACTCAAACTTATAATATTTCTGAATTAAAACTATACTACAATAGATCATAACTTTTATATAGTACTAAAATTACTTGAGGACAAGTGATAGTTATGTTTAGGGGATTTTGACCAAAGGACAATATGTTGAGATTTTCATACCTAATTTATACTTTTTTTTATGATATTGCGCTTTAAAGGAAGGTATTTTTTATGTTTTGTTGCAGAAATGATGAATTAGGGTCATTGGATCAGAAAGATGCGAAAAGGAACGAATTTCGAGCAAAAATGACCAAAATGTTAAGAATTGAACTAGGGCGCCGACGACGAGCCCAATGTCGCCAACAGTGAGATTTTCCCGAGACTCCAAAATTAATTCATTAAGAAGGTCTACCAACGGCGCCCTCGAGGCCGCTGATGGCGAGCTCGGCCGTTATGTCCAGTTAGGCTTTGGATGAGGACAAATTTGAAGGAGTGCTTAAGCAACTCTTGGGAAAGCTCATCCACAACTTTAAAAGAAGATTTTGGTTGAAAATTAGAGAGGTCCAGAAGGTTAGAAATGTTCCATTAGTCTATAGAAAATTTACTATAGTGTCAAAATTGTGAGGAATTCTTCGAGATATTATAAGGGTGGAGGGAAAGTGAGAGATTTCTTCCTCCTTGCCACTTCGAAGAGTAATTTTGTGTGTTGTAAAGAAAGGAAGAGATTCAAAGGAACTTCAAGTAGTTTTCTTGGTGAGAAATTAGAGATAAGTTTATTTTCTTGCTGTAGTTTATATGAATTTGCTTTTATGTATGACTTCCGAGTTTTGTTGTGTTTTCCCCATGAGATCTGAGTAGTTTTATCTATCTTTCTCCTTATCTTGAGATTCGTGAAATGGTGATTTGAATTGGTGAAGCCATGAAAATGTTTAAGAAATTGTGATGATCTTTTCACTTTGATCTTAATTTTCTTTCAATCTGATCAATGGATTTGTTAAAATATCTTTAGTTTTATGACTAAATTGAATATTACATCCAAGATTCAGGGAGGTCAAAGCCTTAGGAAGTTGGGTGTAAATAAATAAAGAAATAATATTTTTGGACGTAGAATTGGAGATTTTAGAGTGACAGACAAAAATCCCCAATTCAGTCCTATTGTTTGGTTGCTGAAGTGTAGATGTTAGCCCTCAGGAGAGGGGAACGTGGGAGCTCTAAACTGAGAGCCAGTATCCTCTCAGCCTAACTGCAGATTCAGTAAACAAGCGTAGGATTGGTCAATGTCCTTTATGCCTGGACCAAAGGTTAAAGAATAAGTATGCTCCTATTTGGCACAATACAAATTAAACTGATTCACTTTATCCATTCACTATAATTTCTTGACAAGGAGAAGGATGTTTTCTTATATATTGAATATCACATTAAAAACATCATTAGTATAATTAGTTATTTAAGAGTTATTAAGAAAATTACATATTTATTTCAATTGTCTATTAGTGACAGATAAGCAAATTGAATTTTGTTGTTGCGATTAAAGTATTGCTTTTTTAAAATATTAGTTTGTAGCTTCTAATCTTACTCCCTATGGGATCGATATCCAGGACTTCATTAAAGCCCTATATTACTTGAGCGATACATATACTTGCGTTGATAAGTGTGACTTTACAATTATTGAATATTTATTACATCCATCTCTATAGAATCTAAAACTCATATTAAGTTTTGATACAGTTGCTGAGGAATTAAATTTTTTAGCAGCAGTATTAAATACTTATATTTTTACGCATATATAAAGTCGCGGTCAGTGTCATGAAAACTTTGTGAAAGAAATTCTGATGAAGGTGCAGATGATGCTCCACCCCTATCTAAAACGAAATCAACAAAAGTTCGAGAAACCAGCGACATATTCGAAACTTGAAGCACAACAAAACTAAAAAAGCACTCAGCAAAAGGGAAAAGTTGAAAGTAATAATCTCTAGAGATGATGGAAAGATCTCACCAGCCGACCGGAGAAGCCCCATCCTCAACTGTTAAAGATCATCAAAGAATCGTCGCAAAACACTAGCAGAGCACCCATCTATATATATATATATATATATATATATATATATATATATATATATATATATATATATATATATATATATATATATATATATATATATA